>CM077216.1:16229129-16441629 GCA_039654625.1 Rhinogobio ventralis | reverse complement strand
TTGACAGTGTAATTAGCCAAATGAAGACATTGTAAATAGTAAAACACTTGCAATGAAAACAAGTTGTCATTTTCTGTATAAATGTATTTTATCACAAAGTGTTGTACATGTGTACTCTTATGATATATTCTACAAAGCGTAGTCCATCATAAACTTGACATTGTTTATTTTACCACTGATACAGCACAAGTAGCGTTGCTACAAGCCTACAATAAAAAGACTTAGCCACTGAGGCTTTGCAATCTGTGTAAACAGTCATGCCCAACCTTTCATGTGCTGTTCTTTGATCCTGCATGAAAGTGTTTCTCTTCATGCTCCCCAGTGTAGTGTGACATTTAAACAATTAGTGGTTTTTGGTTATCAATGTCAGATTTAGCAAGACATGTCTTGGACCGCAAACCACACGGAATCCATTTAATAATGATCCAGTGGTGTGAGTCTGTATTAGATTGAGAGAGATATTAGACACACTGTCCAGTGCATCCCAATCCATTGCTCATCCCTCAAATTGAGTTTTTTGTCAAGTCTGTTTCTGAATCATTGGCTTTAGCCCTTGACCCCCAGATTGGTTTAATGTGTGAAGGTAATATCTCAGACTGCTGATTTCGTAATTTCCTGTAAAAGTGATCACTCCTCTGCAACATGCAAATGAACGAACAGGCCATTGCAGACACGATCAGGAGCAGCGCAGTGATGCTGATTATCAGTCCGTCATCGATACCATCATCAGTTTTTCCTATTAAAACCTCAGTGGTGCTGATATTCACACAGTTTTTCAAATGTCTATTTTGCAGGTCCGTAATTTCCACACACACCTCGTACTGCGTCAGTGGGTGCAAGTGTGTGAGGTTGAATGTTTTTATATTAGACAACACGTGTGCAGTGAACTGCAAGAATCGGCGCTGTGATGTGGTTGACCACTTGATATTTGACACAAGACTGCCCTTGGGTGGCACCCAAGAAATCCTCACCGAATGTGGCTCAGTCCCTTTTACTTGGATGTGCAGGGATTCATTTGCCGGTAGTGGATAGTACCCGTTTACTACCACTGAGACGGATCTCATGTCAGCACCTATGAGATTGTGGGCCACGCAGGTGTACTGGCCAGCTTCATTTTCTGTGATGCCATAGATGTCAAACGTTCCCTCGGGATGCAGGTGATACTTCTTAGAAACCATCTGAGGCAAAATCTTCTCGCCTGAAGGTGTGACCCAGTAGATCTCAGGTTCAGGATCAGCAAACGCCCTACAGTGCAAAGACACAGAATGTCCGCTACCCGCGTTAACCTGATCGGGAAGGCTTTCCGGGGATATCAGTGGCAGGCAGATATCTGCCATTTCACGGAAGTGCACATGCCTGACAAGACGACCTTCAAACTCTGAGGGCCCTGCGCATAAGAGGGCATCCGGTTCCATGA
The DNA here is from genome assembly GCA_039654625.1 of Rhinogobio ventralis. Taxonomy (NCBI): domain Eukaryota; kingdom Metazoa; phylum Chordata; class Actinopteri; order Cypriniformes; family Gobionidae; genus Rhinogobio; species Rhinogobio ventralis. The sequence goes on along the minus strand of CM077216.1, from coordinate 16,440,212 downwards.
AGCGGACTTTGGTCTTGTTCATATTGATCCAGCGGATGACACAGTCACAGTAAATAGGGTTGGTGTGCATGCTCACCTCCTGAAGGTTAGGCAAGGATTCCACTGTGACGTGATGAAGGGCCCGGAGTGCATTGCTATTCAGCATCAAGGACTCGAGCCTTGGGAGTTTGGAGAAAGCATTTGGATGGATGTAGGAAAGTCGGGGGTTGTTCGTGGCTTCGATTTTGGTCAGCTCTGGTAGATTATGCATGGCAAAGCTGTCGATCGAAACTAACTCTGGCATGCTGTTAATACCAAGTTCTTTCAGATGGATCATGTCCACAAAGTCACCCCTTTTGATCCTCTCTATGGGATTCTTGTTAAGGTCCAGAAACTTGAGGTTCTGCACTTGTCTGAGAGCAGCATGAGGTACTTTTGGAAACATATTATCATAGAATGACACGCTTTCCAGCTTATCGAGTCCAACCAGGGCACTGTCAGGGATTTCAGTGAGGTTCATTCTGGTTAGCACAAGACTGCGGAGATTGATAAGGGGCTTGAAATTCATGTCTTGTATTCTGGCAATTGGATTTTCTCCTATCATCAAGATTTCTAGCTGGGAGAGATCCCGGAACCACTCTGTTCTTATGGCCCTCAGCTGGTTTGAATTAAGATGGAGCCTCAAGAGCTTGTTAAGCCCTTGGAAAGCCTCTGCACTGATCAAGGAGAGTAGGTTATGGTTAACATAGAGCTCCTGTAAGTTTGGGAAGTGTGCAAGGCAATTATCATGAAGGCTGCTTAGCCAGTTCTCCTCTATGTGCAAAGACAAAAGTTGTGGAAGGTGACCTAGATAAACATTACTCAAAGAGGATATGTTGTTTCGAGATATGTCTACCTCGGTTAGGTTTACCAGATAGTCCAAGGGACTGTCGATCTTTGCGATGTTGTTGGCCTGTGATAGAAGTACTTGCGTGTCCAAGGGCAACCTCTCCGGGAGAGACAGAAGTCCTAGATCATTACAGTCCACAGTCGGGGCCTCATTATACACGGACAAGGGGGAGAACCAGGGTCGGACTTCACATTTGCACAGCTTGAGGCACACAGCCCTCCACTCAGAAGCCTGAACTGAGTTAGTCAGCGCAAGTCCTGCCAGCAAACAAACTGCAAACAGCAAATCTTTCATCTTGTTCCTACTCTCTTCAGCTTGTAATTGGTCCTTATGGGGTCTGGTGTTAGAGGCGTTAAATTCACAAATACAGAATCATTTGTTATGACAACAGGGTGTATTTCTGCCGATGGCAAGTCCCTCAAAGCAGCAACTTTGTCTGTTGTCGTCCTTGGTGGAAAGTTGCAACCTTTCAATTTACCCTGCTTTGGGTTGTCACGCAGACTGCATATGTGAAGGTCAGCATATCCTTAGGGGAACGGAAGCAGGGAAAGTGGAAATTTGCAGGGTGAGCTCAGGTTCCTGTGGGGAATGGACCACTTGTCTGCCATCATTATTACGTTCAATCAGTCACACTCGTCACTTCCCATCTGAGGAAAATAAGAGACATGAGAGAGGTAATGAATACGGTGTCACATTAATGTCAAGAAGAGCCATATTGGCATTTAGGAGCATGACGATATATTTAGGCCGTGTGAGTGAATGTATTATTGCTTTTTTGTGCCATCAAATAATACATTATGGCTGGTTTGACCTACCCTTCTTACATATATCATGTGACCACTGGGACTTTTCTCGCAATAAATTAAAATGCCAGGGGGCTTTTATGTCCGTGAGGGCAGATGTTAAGAAAATCGTAGATCACCACAGTTCTGGCTGTTTAGCTTATGACAGAAGTGTTTTGCTCAGCTTGGGCTGTGCATAGCATCAAAAATGTCATCTTATTTCTGTCATAGATCATTTTGTAAGATAATGTGTGAAAAATTTGGTTTATTTGGCGACTGACTGGCCAGACACTTAAGTCTGTTGTAGCTAGGCCTGTCGCAATAATCAATATATCGATATATATCACACAATATATGTACATGACCTCAATAATTTTTTGTAATGCAATATTATCGCCCATTATGTTTACATGATAATGAATGTCACCAACATTTTACTCGATTGTACTGTCATCTGTTTTCCTTGACAGAGGCAAAAGTGGTTCTCGGGCAGTTCCTTCATACACAGAGCGGTTATCGACAGGTGAAAAAAAGGCTACTGACTATTTGGAAGAATAATCCCAAATGGACTCAATTTCAAAGCCGCAATCCCCTGTTCCGGTGCACATACATGTCAACGCAGAATGACAAGTGTTAAAGCCGTTTCACAAGGGAAAATGTTTATTTACTATTTATTCAATTTTTTTTTTTTTTATTTATGATAATATATTTTTTACCCTTAATTTCCATGATCTATAGAATTAAAAGGTTGTCATTTGAAAGTGTGTAGGTCTACTTGCTTTATTATGCTGTTATATTAGGATTATATATTCAGTGGCATAAAATGGTCTTAAAATGACAATAATTTTGTTTATCGCAATTATTTCTGGGACGATATATCGCGAAACAAAAAGTAGTTATCGTGACAGGCCTAGTTGTAGCATGCTTTCATTCCTAAGCTATGATGTGTTATGAATATAATAACTGCATTTATGGAAGCCAATTTAACAACTGAGATTCCTGTCATGCATAACATTTAATTTGTGTTGTACATTTCTTTCAAACTTGTTACCCAAGCATACTAAGGGCATTGCTAACATTGGTTTTTATTGTCTCATAAATAGACTTTAAAGCCAGCTGAATGCACAGAGGGGCAATTATTCCATAATGAAGTGCTATCCCAAAGGGCTCTGTGATAACCGCTGCATTTTGTCTCTCAGTGGCAGCTGCCAGTGGGCAGAGTAAGTTAATTAAGATGTTTTAAAATGTGCCTGTGAACTGCGTTGTACCTATTGTATGGTTGAGTAAAACTATATTTGAAATTTATTAAACTGAGCAGCTCTTGTGCATGAGCAGCGGTGGTCTGTGTTTTTCAATTGCATTTAATATAAATTATGTTTTATCAAATTGATTGGGTGTCTTAAAAATGCAGCACTCTTGGACAGACTGATAACACACTTACAAAAATAGATTGCTGTGGGCTGTGTTTTGTGATAAGGTTTGTGTTCAATGATATTGATTGACAGCTAATATAAAAGTACAGATTTGAGTGCTTACACAGAAAACCTCTGTGTATATTTTCTAGGTCTTACTCCATATGTTGAAATTATGATTGGTTTGCAACCTTAAGGACAGAAAGCACAAAGCCGCCTGGCTGTGCTAGATGAAGCTGTCAGTATCACTATAGGAGCAGGTTTGCAAAAGAACCCCTGTAGGACAGTGTGCTTATGTTAGTCCGACTATGGCAGCGAGTCAACACAAGCAGGTGGGAGCATTTTTTTTCTCCTTTCTCCTTGCATAGCCATCTGTTTGGTCCTGTATTCTGCTTTTTTGCCAGGATTGTGCAAAGATCACCATTCATCCCAACGACCGTACAAATTATGAGGTTGTAAACTTGTTTCAGAAGCTGCTTACTGTCTGATGTATGAGAATTAGGTGGTGTGTTGCCGTGTTGAGGAGAGAATAACACGCAATAAGTTTAACAAAAACATTGCATAATTGTATTGCGCACAGTTTCCGGTCAAATAATCAGATGTGCTGATTTGTTTCAATGGATCGGTTCATTAAATAACAGATCAAAAAGAAATGACTCTCATAAGTATGACTTTGGCCAAATTTATGTCTCGTGATTTACTGTAAACTGCTATTATCTGTAGAGAACATGTATTACATGACTGTTTGTTGCTATGACAAGCGCAGCACGGATGCATGAGCTGAACATAAGTGTGAACAAGTAGTGATACACACACAAGGACATACATCTCGCTTGCTTTCTCCATCTCTCCCATTTCCGTTTATTTACTGTTAAGAGCTTTGCTCTGAAGATGCCCTCACATGCTAATTTGATTTGTTCATGTATGTGTCCTTCCTAACTAAGAGAGCCCTCAGCTGCGGTTCAGGAGTGTTGTGCTCACTTCATTAGGGATTTGAAATAGTAGAGTGTGTTTCTATAGCTGATTGCTGGAAAGGGTAAAAGGGGCAGACTATTTCTGCTCAGTATGCACACAGATGTAAATGCAAGATGTAAATTAAATGCTTATATGACATGATTTTATAAGTAATTAATTGTGGTTAACACAACAGTTGATTTGGAGTTATTGCTAGTCCTCGAATCTGATTGGATGTCTTATCTAATCTTAATAAAAAATAAATGTGTATAAACGTTACGTTTTATTAAGTTGACACCGTGTTCTTTTTCTACCCACCATTTGAGAACTACATGTAAGATCATGTAATTCTGAAAGTAGGGCTGCACGATTTGGGGAAAATATCTAATTGCGATTATTCTGGTTAAAATTGCGATTTGCGATTTAAAATTATTATTATTATTTTTTTTTTTACAAATGAAAAGTGTGTATATAACATTTTGTGTTTATATATTATTATGACTAATAATAATTATTATGATTATTATTATTGCTAAATAAAAATATTTAACAAAATAAGAAATATTACTATTACAATAGCACTTTCATTATTAAAAATAGAGTATTTAAGAATAAATATAACAATATAATAATATTTATATTTTAAAGAAAACTTATTTTACAGAAAAACTGCTGGGTTACCAGTTAATATGCAGACAGCCTATGACTAAAAATCATTAGAAAGGTCTATATATATATTATAAAAATCTGTGTTTTTTTATCTGTAATATCAATTTCTTAAAGTCTATGTCTTTAATATGAAATATGAGCCTCTTATGCATCCACTGTGGGGGAAAAAAAAAACTCGAAGAATCGAAGAAAAACATATGGATTGTCATATAAATTTATTTAGAGAATTATTGTTTTTCTTATGTTTTACCCAAAAGTTTAATTCATACTGAAGCCAGAGGGTGCCCTCGAGCACAAACGCCACATTTGCCTCAGAGAAGTAATAGTTTTCAGGAAATCCCAAAGAAGCTAGCGCTGTAGGCTGAATAAAAAGAAGATAGAAACGCTCTGACTGATTAAACATGAAGACAATAAACACGACTGAGTTCTTCAAGCCTTCTCGGGTATTTTCATAATAATGAAGTATGCAGTGCTGATTGACATAGACTTAACTGTATAAAATACTATAAATGTAATGCGCGTTGCTTTTTCAAACTTGCGTTATAAGGGACTCAAACTCGCAGTCTTTCAGACGGAGCAGCGTTTACTCCTGATCACAGAGCCGCTCTACACGGACACTGGGCATATTTTTATTTCATTAAAATCGCAGCCTTTGCGCTTTCATAATCGCACATAAGCCAAATCGTGATTGCGGTTCGATTTCTATTAATCGTGCAGCCCTACCTGAAAGTAAACATAATGAACTATTATTAGTAGAATAAAATAACTGATTAAAAAAGATGACTTTAGAAAGCAGAATTAATTTGTAATAATGTTAAATTTTAACATATTATAAATATACATTTATTATTATTTTCAAAAATGTATTTATATTTAATTTTTTTATTTTAAACTTTGTATTTTTATTTACTTTATCCTGCACCTTTTGTGTCTGCATTACTTATTTATTGAACTATTATTTAAAAGCTTAACATATTCAGTACAACACTCTTGCTTGTGTGATTTATTAATATTTAATAATTTCAGTTTTCTTTTTCATTTTAGTTTTGCTTCAGGTATACATATATATATATATATATATATATATATATATATATATATATATATATATATATATAAGTTTTAGTACTTACACTTATTTCAGTTAGTTACCAAGGTAATGTTTTATCTATTTTTTTTTTATTTCGTTTTTTAAAAACGATACCGTTATTGTCTCAGTTTAAACTACAAAAAAACGTGAATTTGTAAAACAAAAAGAAAAAAAAAAGGTGACGTCATGCACATGCATATTACATGTTCAGTCTATAGGTGCCTAGCTTTTCTTTACAAAGTGACATCACCACCTACTGGCCTGGTGGCATAATACAACGTTTTTAATGGTTTTTGCAGATCCATGTGAACGGGGATAGTTTTGACAATGTTGTTGTCTGTTCACAAAAAACACAAAGGAAAAACGTTTCCGTTTTTAGAACATTGTTGTCGTGTTAACATTTCCAAAAGAAGACAAAGCTGGATTTAATGTTGGAATTACCGAACAAACACAAACAAGCGGAGTGATACATACTGGGTTGCCTTTCCCACAGTGAAATCTGTCAAAATCCCATCATATTTTAAATCTGAAGTTTGCTCTGATTGGCTGAGGGACACCGGCTAAAGAAGTTGTTTGTGTTTAGCACTGAGAGTTTCTTTTTGGAAGTTTGTTGTGTGTTTTGTCTGAACAAGTCCAACAGCAGTTCCTCTGTCTATCTGCATGAATCACACATTTTTGTTGACAACCGGTCCTTTCTGAGAGTCAAGAGTCCAACCACTTTACTGAAATATTTATTTCAGTATTTATTACTGAAATATAATATCTTTTAGAGAAAATGCTCATGAAACTAACACACATAGACACACATAGGTTGCGGCTCAATCAGCTCCCTAGTTCAGTAGTCAGCCCATTGACTGATACCCTAATCAGTGCCCTTACTACTGAACTAGGGAGCTGATTGAGACGCACCCATACTCTCCTTTCCATCCTCTCATCTAATGTAACAGACACCACATAAAGTGGCCCTACTGCATATGTTTTATTCACAAGGCTGGAATGAATAGAAATCTCGCCGCACTTCGGGAGCGGGGCAGCGTGCTCCTAGCGAAGCGTGTGTGGGGGGACATCACGAATTGGAGGTGACACCTTGTCAAATTACAATGGCATAACGCAGACTGTGAAACGCCTTCCCCTCTGGTTTGTGTTTAAGGAGTGGAGTGGATCTGAGGGGCTGCTCAGGTTTCGTTTCATACCGCCCAGTGAGAGAAAGCAAGAGCGAAAAACATGTGCGGCGGGCAGAGTACTTAAAAACACAGCAGAGGCAGACTCTAGTGACTGTGAAGTTAATGGATTATACATTTAGCCCTTGACCAATTGAGTCCACCTGCGTGGTTACAGGTCCACTTCTAGTTTGGCTTCAATAACAGAAATATTAGCTGTTGAAACAAAAATGTTCATCTCACCTTCCACTTTGGGTTTAATTCATTTACAATTTCTGTAGCTGTTCTATAAAAAATTTCTTTTGCTTTTAGTTAAAAAATATCTTTAAGTTGACTTGTCCAGTATTACACTACTCACTTGTACAACTAGTAATCACTGTGAATGTACTTGGTTGAGATTCTTTTTTCTATTCTGTACTATTCTACTCACTCAATTCTATTATTTTTTGTGCTCTTTTCTTTCTAATTTGTTCTGTTATGTTCAATTCTGTTGAGTTGCTTTTTATTCTGTTTTATTGTGTTCTGTTATCAGTTCTATAGTGTTCTGTTTTCCGCTCTATTATATTTTTTTCTGCTGTGTTCTATTCTACTCTGTTCTGCTCTATTACGTTTTTTCTATTTCATCCCATTCTGTTCTAGTTAATTCTGTTTTTAGTATATTCTGTTCTACTCTATTTTGTTTCTAATATTTGTTTTCTAATTATCTTCTATTTCATTTTGCATTATTCTATTCAGTTTATTTCTGCTGTTCTATTGTGTTCTATTTTAATTTCTCTGTTGTATTCAGTGTTTTTTCTGATCCGTGGTATTCCATTCTGTTGTTTTGTTCTATTCTGTTTTATCTATTCTATTCTATATTCTATTCTATTTTACTCTACTCAGTCCTAAAATTCTTTTCTGCGATTTTCTAATTTGTTCTATTCTGTTCTATGTCCAATTCCATTTTATTCTGATTATTGAAATATATTGTGTTTTCTATTCGGTACTGTTCTTAATTCTATATTCACACTGAAAATAGATCTACTCTACTCAATTCTTTACTCTTTTGTGCTCTTTTCTTTTTATATATTCTAATATGTTCTGTTCTGCTATGTTCAATTACATTTTATTCTGATTATTCAAATATATTGTGTTTTCTATTCTGTTCTGTTCTATTCAGTTCTAATTTATGTTCTATTCTGTTCTGCTGTGCTCAGTTCTACTCTATTTTGCTTTTTCTCTTTTATTATGTACTGTTATATTTCTTATTTTTTTAATATGTTCTATTCTTTTCTACTCTTTTGTTCTATTTATTTTTTATTCACTAATGTGTTTTATTTTATTTTCTTCTCTGTTGTATTTCTTCTGCTTTTTTCCCCGTTATGTTGAATTCAGTTCTATTCTGTTGTGTTCTGTACTATTCTGTTCCACCCTGTTTGTTTCATTCTATTCCATTGTTTGCTCTATTATATTCTACTCTGATTCTGTTCTGTTCACATATAATACAACAAGGTAACCAAGTTTATTTCATAAGTTTTATGCTTGGCATGGCTACGTGAGTGTGTTTTCCCCAGCGTGCTGTAATATATCAGCATTGTTTCCTATCACACTACATGGTGTCACTTCAAACGCCTGGTGTGAAGTATAATTAGCTAAGATACTACGCTGACACAGGCACCGACAGAGTGTGTGTTATATAGTCCTACAGCTCTCACCTGCTCTACACTGCCGGCGAACACACCGCATGACAGCAATTAATTATGCTTCAGCACTGCTGACAGAATCCCTATAGATATATCAGCTATTTCTGTCGCATATTCTTCAGCCCTGTCTCAAGACAAGCATTTTTTCTTCTATTGTCCCTATTGATTTCTCTCTCTCATCTCTTTGCTCCCATCTACACCTTGTTCATACACGAGGCAGGGGCACATGCCATAAATCAGAGGTGCTTAGACTATATGTCCCTTTTTGGTTCCTTCCATATTATTGCATTTTGATTCCAAACCAAAAACACAAACTTTGTAAACGCATACCACTACTATAAAGATCCCTGAATATCCTATTCCAGAACTACATAGAATTAATCATGCATAAGTACTTGTACTTGTACCGGTTTGTATTTTACTGCATCTGAAATCCTTATTCAGTTTGTAGATGAGATGAGATGGTTTTATTTTGTTCTATTTTAGGCGGTTGGGTTAAACAGTTGGGTTAAACTTCTTTACAGAAGATCTGAATGATGTCTTTCCACTCTGTTAAAGTAAGGTGCTGTACAAGATGTAGCTTAACATATTTTTGTTACTTTTTCGATGTAAAGCTCGAAAGCATCTGTGAGCGTCACAAATTTTACACAGTGATACAGCAATATGTATGAGACCATTTTATGAGGGTGTGCATGAACGAAGCTAATTGTCCAGAAATAATTCTAAAGATTTGCTTGAACGTTAAGGTAACGTTTAGGTAACATCGAGGTGAGTATGTAGAAGAAAAATCGAGATTGACTAAAAGTTGCTGCCTGAATTCTCAATTTTGATAATGAAACGTTTATTGTACAAGTAGGCCTATACTGATAACTTCAAGCTTTTCTCACAATTATATATTAATATATTCTCAAATTGGTTACAGAATACACTGTGGTCACTTATATTACTCCCACTGGCAAATGTATGTCTCTCTCCTTGCAGTACCAAAAATCTATTTTCTCTTGATCACTAACATCACAATATCGGAATCTCCGTTATTCCTCCTCTTGATACCTGTAGAGTCTATGCGTGAGATTACGGCATTTCTAACGCGGATACGCAGAGCTTTCAAGATAATGATTGAAACTGATGAAGAAGTTATTCTAATACTCATTGGTGTTTATTTAAACATTCAGAGAGCGCATACAGTACAGGCTTAAAGACCTCTGCAATGGCACGCTATTAAAACCCCCCATCACAGGATGCACATGAGTCATGAGAGCGTGAGAGAGCCGCGCTTACCGGAGAGAATGAGATTCCTTGTTTCAAACGCATAATGTATTCCTTTCCTTTCAATCGAGGGACCGAGCTGCAGACTTGTGGGGTTATTTAGATCCAAGTGAATTTTAGCTTTATTTGAGTGTGTGAGAGATGTGGAGTCTCTCTCCATATGGCTCTACTGGAAAAGATGCTGAGCGCACCGCGGACTAAGGACCGGAGAAGCGCGTATCCATCCAGCTGTCTGTGCCGCGCTCCTAATGATACACACATGCTCGTGCGCGCACCCTCCACCCAGTCTCCCCGGGGACAGGCAAATTCGCGCGTTTGGTGCAAGCTGATTGGTCGAGCCGTGCTGTCAGTCAGGTGAGGGCTCCCTCATACATATATGAGCTAGAAGGAGGCGGGGCTACTACATCGCTCCATTTTAATGTTATTTTCATTTTCCCACTTTCTCAATATCTTCTATGTCAACTTAATCTCTATTTGTCATTGTCTGCACTCTGCCTGTGAAGCAACGTCTCTGATAAAGATATCGGTAGTTCTCAAGTGGTTTTGCTCAGATTTTACATTGGACATTTAAAGGAATATAGTTCACCTAAAAATTATTGCATAATTTACTCACCCTCAAGCCATGCTAAATGTATATGACTTTCTTCTTTCAGCCGAACACAATCGGAGTTAGCTATATTAAATAATATCTTTGCTCTTCCCAGCTTTGTAATGGCATTGAATAGAGCAGAGTTTTTGAAGCTCCAAAAAATATGTTGGGTCAGAGGTCATTCTTCCACCGGAACTCAACTCTCTCGTGAGCCTGCATACAGCCGTTGCTGAAAGCCAGTGATTATAGTTTATAAAATTTGATATATGGATATTTTTCTTACAAAAACCCATCGCTTCGCTTCAGAAGGCATTTATTAACCCACTGGAGTCGTATGGATTAGTTTTATGATGGATGGATGCGCTTTTTGGAGCTTCAGAAACTCAGCTGCTATATATATTGCACATTATTATTTGCATTTAATATTTTTTTACTGCTGTCAAACTAATATTTAACAACTACTGGACTAATTCTGAATGTGTTTAAATGTTGAATGTGCTTTTTTACCCAGTACTATATCAGGAAAGCTCTGCATAATGAGAGCTTTCTCGTTTTTTGCAAATTTAGGTGAGATATTATATTTTTTGGGAGCCTTTAGATAAGCCATTCTTAACCCACACTCAACTGGGCTCTTGCAGTTACTTCAAAATCTTACTTGACAAATCAGAATATATTCTCCCAGCATGCCGTATGTAACACTTGAGATAAACACCAACAACATTCAGGCCTGCAGAAGTAATGAAAAGCACAAATCAGGCTGAGCGTCAGGGCTGTTGCAGAGGAGGTGTGTGTGTGTATGATGGATAGAGGCTGCGCTAGAGCTGTCTGAAGCTTTAACGTCGCATAGGTTCTGACAGGAAGCTTGAAGGGATGTACAGTGACATTCATTAAATTCTCTTTTTTTTTATTTAAATCTGAAAATAAATTTTAAATGGGGCCTATTATCCAAAATTCCCTTTTATAGGTGTTTGAACATAAATGTGTGTCGGCAGTGTGTGTACACAACCACCCTATAATGGTAAAAATCCACGCACTCCTTCTTTTTAATCCCCATAAATCATAAGTAGTGTCTCAGAATAAGACTTTGCAGTTTTTTATGCATTGTGACGTCACATAGGCTTGGGCCCTGCCCACGACTGCGGACAGACTCAGCGTCGCAAAGCATAGACCTCAACCTGAGTGAGCTGTACACAGTTCGGTATGTTTATCTCCTCGCCAGAGCATTTAACAGCAAGTAAGTATTTCTTTAAGTAAGAAATGCTTATTAAAGCTACTTAAGTTATTCAGTCAAGAACAGTGAGTGATTTTCTGTTTTTCTTTTGTTGTTTGGTTCATATTAACAGCATATTTAGCGGTAATGTATATTACGCTGCTTTCCCTGTAATACACAGATCTAATATACACATGGGATTTCTTTACTTGCTGTTTACGTTCACAGACATAACCGACTGTTTATGTGAACTTTGTGTGTATTTGACAGTTTAAGCACAATAAGCTGTGAAAGAAAACTTAGTTTAATATTCACATGACACGCCATCTGGCACCTTTTTGTGTGCGTGCTTTGGATGTGTGCGCTCAGAAACCATAAATCATAAGTTTAGACTGATATGGCTTTAAAATGCATGCAGATAATAAACATTAATGATGACGAAGAACTGTAATGTCACGTGAGTGTGACTGCGATAGAGATGATAATGATAATGATAAAACCAGAGTTTTGGCAGAGTATCCAAAGGCAGGAGCTGTAAAGTCTCCACCCTCTTCTGGAAAGCCAGTGGGGAGCAGCAACTCATTTGCATTTAAAGATACATGCATGAAAAAAGCATGTTTTTCCTTCCACTCAAAAATATACCATTTACAACATGGTATAATAAATGATCTGTGGGGTATTTTGAGCTGAAACTTCAGACACATTCTGGGGACACCTGATACTTATATTACATCCTTTAAAAAGGGTCAAAATGGGTCCCCTCTAAATTTAAATAAATAAATGAATTTTAGAACAGAAAAGTTATGACATAAAGAGTAGTCTCTTTTTGGGACCCCACTACTGTAGGTCAACAAAAAACTTTACATATGTAGTTAAAGTTGGCATGAAGCAGAAGTTGTGATAGTCTTTTCTTCCCTATTGTACAAGAAAAAATGTAGGGTGGGTCTTGATTTTGTCCATCTGGAATTGATTGGATGGTTGTGGTTTGCTATTGGTCAATCTCGTGTGAGTGACAGGTTGTCCCGCCAGAGAAGAGAAGAGATGACGCTGCAAGGAGGGGAAGCTATTTTGATTAAAGATTATGAGGGCACATAAATTTAACGAAACATCATGATGTACACGGATAAAACATTTAGAATAAATACTGCAATATTCCATATAAAAACAAGAATTGTCCATTTTGATTTCTTGGTGACTGGCATTAGAGTAAACACAAATAAACTTTATTCAATAAAAGATAACCTAAAATGTCCTACTGATATCTAGTAACAGGTTTGGTTTTTAGGTGCCTGGATTTTTAAGACATGGTGTTCAAACTGTCACAAAGAAAGTAGGCAATTTCTCACTGAAGTGCTTGCTCAGCATTTGAGAGGCGTTTGGCACCAAAGTACACTCTTCAACCATGAGAAGTCATCTTATAAGAAGTCGTACAGGGTGTGTTGCAGCTGAGAAAGCGTTCTTGCGGAAAGGCAACAAGCAGAAAAGATTACCGTACACGAAATTCCATGAAGCGTGGAGTGACAACCAGTGGCAGAAGGTTTCAGAAGTGGATGAGATGAGAAGTTTGCAGGTTTCGGCTCGGTCACAGTCAGGGTCATCGTGGGTAGTGATCAGGGGGAGGGATCAGGTCAAACTTTGATGGGTCAAATATTTCAAACACTACAAATGTAATACTTACAAGAGACCTGACCTCAACATATGTGAAGCTGTGTGGGATCAGAAAACCTTGAAGTTAGGGAACTTGTGATTTGACAGGCCTGAAAAAAATATTTTAATAATAATTATAACTTTAGAGAGTCATGGAAAAGGAATTTTATTCGACTGTGCAATGTTTTATGATTATCTATAATGTCTATAATATCATAGATCTACGATATAATATGGTTTTGAACATGGTATTTTAGTATCATTTATATACTATTGTCGTATTTATTAATATCTTCTTTGAATTATTCTTTTTTCAGTTTTAGTAAATTTTGTAAACTTTTGATTTTTTAAAAAAAATTATCATTATTTTGCTTTATTTTCTCATTTCCATCTAAAAATTTATATTTCAGCTTTAGTTAAATGAATAAAAACTATTTTTAATAGTTTTAGCAATCTTGTTTTTGGGAAATCCTTATTTAGTAATCACATAATTAGAAATATAATTACAAATTTATGGAAATTCACTAGTGAAAAATATGGAAGCCTGTTTCAGCAAAAAGTAAAGATGAAAATAATAAATCAAGTCATGCTGTGAGTTATAAATTCACGCTATGAGATTTAAAATTGCAATTACGAAAGCTAAATTTGCTACATATAAAGTCACATTATGTTATGTAAAGTCACAATTATGAGAAACAAAGTTGCTGTTTTGAGAAGTTTTTTTTTTAAGACAGGCTGGAAATGGGCTTCTGTTACAAAAAACACAGCCAAAATTCATAATAACCCCAAGAGTAGATGCATAACATTCAAGAATTTTAAAAGAACCAATAATTTTTTTCTTTTTGTCCTCTTCTTTGCCTACATTTAACTCTTTAGACAGTCTCAATTGATTTGATTTGAGTTTTGACATTTCATAGAGTCTTTTCTTGACTTACTCCAGCAGATAAGACCCATCTGGTCTCCGAAAACTGTCCTTAATGCCCCATAATCTACTGAGCTCAGCAGCATCCTCAAATAAACCAAGAGCAGTTCTGTCATCAGTATGCAAATGCTGTAACCAGACATACCGTCTTTATATCTGTTCATTCCTTCTGTAGGAGCCCGAAGAACCCTCAGCAGAAGATCATCAAACGGGTCATTGGGATCGAGGGTGACTTCATCAAGTAAGTTTGTTCGAAAGTTGTTGGTGGAGTTTGATGTGGCCTAGATGGCATCATGATTGATTCTTGGTTTGAAATAGCAGAATATTGTTTTGTTGCCACTAAAATGTTGCCTGAAAAGTGTTTACACAGACTAACAGGCCTTTGTAGCAGCAGACAAAAACCCCTAGAAGGATCTGTTTGAGCTTATTAAACACACCAATTGAGGCTTGGTCCTCTTTAAATGCTTGCATCGCACAAATGCGCCATTTAGCCGTAAGTATCATTAAACATTAATGTCTCATCAAACCATTTATGGCCAACAACATTACATCTCAAGGTGATCTTGGGATTCGGTCGAGGAAATCCATGGGCCTGGTGACTCCGAGAGTTGGATTTTAAGATGATTCATATGAAGACAAATTTTATTTAGTTTTATGATGGCTAAGGTAGAAAAACTACCATTAAAAATCCTAAAATCTCCTCCACGCTCTTGCTCTAGAGCACTCACAGCACTGTCTGCAATGGATATGAGCTATTCCTATGCCAGAAAGTCATCTTAAATATAAAGCAAAGACTGCAGCAGCTGTGCGAACATTAATTATTGATCTTAGATTTAAAGAGCGAGCCAAGAGCCAAATGCAGGATTGGTGGATACATGTAGCTGGTCAACTGTGACATTAACAACGAAAACTGAAAAATAGCCTGGTGTTTTCCTGCATTAAGAGCAATCAGAATCCATTAGTGTGTTAACGCATCATTTTTTCCTTCAACAGAACGCTGGGATATAAAAACCGTTATGTAAGAGTTCCAGATGGACATCTGTGGATCGAGGGGGATCATCACGGCCACAGTTTCGACAGCAACACATTTGGACCGGTAATCAATTGGTGCTTGCTTAGAACACTCTCATTGTCAACACTGAAGGAGGGAAACAAGTTACAGTATATCTTGCGAATGAACTCTTTTGACAGTATAATATAAGCAACCACCAAGTATAGCAATATAGCAAAGCCTTGGGAACCACCAATAGCACCTAAGAAACATGTCATTACTCACATTCTCTTAAAAAAAATTTGTAATCAATATTTAAAAAAATATTCAAAGACATTTTGGATGATTTGATTTAGTAACTAAAATCACACATCATCATTTCACACTTTAAGTGCTAGTTCACCCAAATATTTCCCATAATTTACTCACCCTCAAACCATCCAAGGTGTATATGACTTTCTTCTTTCAGCCAAACACAATCAGAGTTATATTAAAAACAATATCCTGGCTCTTCCAAGCTTTATAATGGGAGTAAATGGTACCTTGTTTTTTGAAGCCCAAAAAAGCACATCCATCCATCATAAAAGTAATCCATACGACTGCCAGTTCCATCAGAAGACTGACCTCTGACCTGACGTATGTAGGCGTCGCATAAGCTTAGGTGAGAGAAGACGCCTCTCGCGGTTCAAACAAATATGGTTGAGCAACAAACTCAAGCTCCTCCAACATTTCTCTTTAAAAATTCTCATTTTAGACTTCTAATTCGTGACCGATGTTTTGTTTTGCTTTGCTCTGTCCTCTGTGCTTCCGCAATCGAATACATCGAATCAGAGGTCTCACATACGGCTGTTACCCGAAGCCAGTCACTAAAGACCCGAGTTTATGATTTTATGTTTTATTAAGTTAAAAATATGGATATTTTCCTTACAAAAACGCATCACTTTGCTTCAGAAGGCCTTTATTAACCCCCTGGAGTCGTATGAATTACTTTGATGATGGATGGGTGCACTTTTTTGGGCTTTAAAAACCAATGTACCATTTACTCCCATTATAAAGCTTGGAAGAGCCAGGATATTATTTAATATAATTCTGATTGTGTTTGGCTGAAAGAAGAAAATCGTATACACCTATAGGAGGGCTTGAGGGTGTGTAAATGATGGGATAATTTTTGGGTGAACTAACCCTTTATCATCTGTCAACAACTAGCCATATATGTATCGTATATATGGCTAGTTGTTGATGGATGATACATAAGTGCTTGATGATGATGTGTGATTTTAGTTACTAATTATATGAATTAAACCTGTTAATTTATTGTAATGTTAACAAAGAATTAATTGTATAAATAGTGGGTGGAGATATCAGATGACGTCACAAGCTGAAGAAGGCCTGAGAACCGAAACGTTTGGGTTCTCCTCCAAAATAACAAAAGATATAGAATTTTCGAGCGCGAATAACTGGATTCTTGATGTGATTAAAAAGATGTACACACCAAAACACGACGAGAGAGCGTGGTGTAAACAGCCTTGTTGATTTGATTTGGTAGCATGCAATTTTTTAAATTGTGGTTTCAAATTATTATTTTGTTTAACTGATATTATTGGGCGTTTACATTAAAAAAACAATCAATACTCAAAATAAAATATAAGCTCAAAATAAGATTAATGATCATGTTTTATTCATGTTACATTACCAATAAGAGTTTCAAAATAACATCAATAACATTTATTTTATATATATATATATATATATATTATTAAAAATATTATTTATTATTAATATTTCTATATATACATACCATTCAGGAATTTTGCATAAATGTTTTTAAAGAAATTAATAGCAGCACAACTGTTTTCAACATTGATGATAATAATAAGAAACGTTTCTTGTGCAGCAAATCATCATATTAGAATGATTTTTGAAGGATCATGTGACACTGAAGACTGGCGTATTTACTGAATTACATTTGAAAATATATTTAGAAAGAAAACAGTTATTTTAATAATAATATTTCATATTAATAATAATTACATAATAATATTACATTTTCACTATTACTATCATAATAAAATATTAAAAAGCTCCAAATTTATGAATAACGTACATAAAAAGCTAATTAATTGTTGGCAGGCAAAGATGCTAAATAAAAATCAATTTGATATGAATATGAACTTTCAATTTCAAAATAAAACATGCATCTCCTTAGATGTTTTACATTTGTGTGACCGATGAAAACTGTCTTTCAGGCTGCAGTTTCAAAGGATTTTTTCTGGAAGCCACCACCATTTAGCCACAAATAGATGTGGTTATAAAAAATTCAACAAAAAAGACAAAGATTGCCACTTTCTGGGGACTTTTGTTAACAGCCTTGATTTGCTTGAATACCCCCGCCTGTAATGTACAGAGATTGAGGTATTATTGGTTCTTTGTAGATGCTTCTTTGCTGCACGGCTCCTCAGATACATTATTAAAAAAGAGCAGTGATTCCTTCTCCCATCTCAACTCAGACTATGACATCTGACTTCAGTCATTCACAACACGTCAAGATCTGCTGCTCAGATTCGTCCTTGAAATGTTTAAATGTTACTTGGACTGAGAAAGAAAAACAAACGTCCTGTCTGTTAAGTCCCTGATTTTGTTGCGTACCTTCAGATTCGATGGTTTTGTACTTGTTGAGGTTTTCGAGTGTTTGTCCTCAGGCGGATTTTTAATGATGCTTCTAGTCAGAAAGCAAATAAATGTTTCTCACTGAACCACATACTTCCTAGGTCTCTTTTATTATTGTTTCACATCCATTACCCAAAACGCTTTTGGTTCTCCCCAAAGACCAGGCCGGAACATGAAAGGGAGGGGTGAGAGATATATTTGGAGAAAAACCATCAAGTCGTATATCACTAAGCAAATATTCCTGTTGGATGTTTCAGGCAATTGCTTTCACTTTTGTCAGTACAGACTGCACCGTTACCTTGACTTGATGTATTATGCAGCAAGATGTGTGTGTTTACGTGTGTGTGTGTGAAGGGAAAACCGTGTCTTTTTTCACTTAATGCCTTTTTCAAGGCAACATTTAAATCTTTCTGAGAATTTAGATTGATCTTTAATGCTGCGTAGGCTTCTAATGTTGTAGTTTGAAATATTTTTATTCTGAAATACTGACAAGACTTCAGCGTTTCACAAAGCACTGATTGAAAGTCAGGTCACAAAATCCTGACTGACCGAGACTGTGTGTTTATTTTGCCCACAAAACACTGCAAAATGTCACACGGATTGGACTCAGATATCCAATTTGTGGAATTAAAGCGATAGTTCAACCAAAAATTACAATTCTGTCATCATTTATTTATCCTTATACCACTGTAGGACTTTCTTCTTTCTACAGTCTTGTTTTAGACCCCATTGACTTTCATTGTTTATTTTGTGTTCCACAGAAGAAAGAAAGTAGAACATTGACTGGATCAGGGTTATTATCGTTAACTAAAATAAAATTAAAGAAAATACTTTTTATCAGCTAGTTGTGAAGGCAACATTCCTCATTTTCATGTATTTTAAGTTGAAGTGCTAAAATAAGATTAGGTGATCTTTTGTAAGTATTTGAATGCATCTACACTGAAAGCAATCCGGTCTAATGTGTTTTCGACTACCTCTGGAAGTGGTCGAAAGTGGACAAGCTTAAAAGGTTTTAGACCCCGTTTACACCTGTGTTTAGCGTTGTCCAGTTTGTCCAATCGGCCAAAACGTATCTTAACCCTTAAACGTCTTTAGTGACCCGGGACATCATTCACCCTCCTCTTTCATTCACAAGTTAGACATCAACCTTCTTAGTATTCCTCAATCAATTCATTATAAACAATATAACAGGAAAAAATATATAAAAGAATGCCTGTTTTGCCATTTATGTTTTGTAAAAAAAAATTTGTGTAACAGTGTACATTTATTTTTTCCGCACAACAATAATTTAATCTTTGAATGAATAAGTGCAATTCACCTTTATTCCACAAGGTGGCAATGTCTGATACACAATGATGAAGTGACATTTCACTCATAGTCACCGCAGGCAGAAAACAAAAGAATAGGAATTATCATCAGCAAAACATGAAATGGCTCAGTGATCAAATGCTGAACAAATATTAGTGTCACTGTCACTTGATGATGGATCTGGTGAAGAAGCTGTCAGCGATCAAAATATTGATTGTGAAGATGTTGAAAATGATAGTTTTGAGAATATGTTTGAGATGGCGAATATGAGCCAGATGCTGAATGTACTGGGAAATGAGCTCTGACGAGGACAGTGATGATGGTATAAAAAACATCTGCTCAAACTGAACCCTTCCAAGCTCCAAAAAGCTTTATTTTATTCTTCTGTAATTGTTAATCTAATATCTGGAGAGTTATATATTATCGCGACAAGTAGAGATCCATCTGTGTTAAATAGATCCGGGTCGCTAAAGACCCGAATATGTAATAATGATTGGCAAAACATTCATGCATTTAAGGGTTAATACCAGATGTAAATGGCCTATGTTCAAAACAGGGCTGACAGTTAACAGGTTAAAAAAAATTAAAATGACCAAAAAACCCACACAACAAATGACTAAAACTTTACCGAGAATTAAAATCTAATACAAAATATTAACAAACACTATAATAGTAAATCAATGATAGTAAAATAACTCTAAGATTCTTCTCATAGCTTCTCTGTATTTTAAACTTATATTGTGGTCTCGTCATGCTGTTAAACCCAAAGATTTGTGAGGTCTGTATCATCCCCTGCAGTTGACTACCTTATCACCCCTTCAAGTCCCTCCACACCTCGCAGGTATTTACAATACCCTCCAAATCAAAGTTTTTGGGAGCTAGATGGAATGTCTCCCATATCCTTCTGGCTATAAAAAGCAATGAGGTCCTGTTCTCTTCTAGCTAGAGATATATTGCTTTGTATTCACTAGATGAGAAAAGCATCTAATTCTTGTTCCAGTTGGTCTTTGTAAAACGATAGCCTATCAAAAGCTACTTTCTTCTCGAGAAATCAACCGTTTTGTGTGATTTTTTTTATTTTTTTTATAGAGCTTTTGGTGGTAGTTTAGCTTGATGATTCTGATCTCCACAGGTTTCTCTCGGCCTTGTCCACGGCCGTGCGTCTCACATCATCTGGCCGCCCAATCGGTGGCAGCGGATCGAGCCGTCTGTCCCCTCAGAGCGAAGACCACTGTTAAACTGGGACGGAGCAACAGAGGACCATGATGATGACTGAAACGAAGGACAACCATGTCAACCCTCATGTATAGTAAATGTAAAGTCATGTGCTGTGGACTATAGAAATGTTCTTGTTGAAACCATGTGGGTCAAATCAGAGCCCAAGAAAGACTATCCAGTATTTAGACCCAGTTTATGCAGATATTGTCAGTTGTACATATTCTTGACCGTTTTGTCAGGTCTGTGCCAGGGTGATGATCAAATGACACACAGATAAAGGCAAAATCTATTATACACTTAGTTTTTAATAATAAAGCACATTGTCATACAATCATTTGCCAAATGATTTATTTCTAAAGGTCAACATTATACAAATATATATACTGGTATAACATGGACTATTAATCAGTATCACAGACAGAACACCAGTACTATCAGCAACTTATTTATTTTTGAAGAATTGTCAAATTAATTCTTAAAAAATAAAAAGATCATTACTCCAATCGTCAGTATAACATGATCCTTCAGAAATCACATTTCTTATTATCAGTGCTGAAAACAGTTGTGCTACTTATTTTTTTGTGTGTAAACTATCTATATATACAGTTGCAAGAAAAAGTATGTGAACAGCTTGCAGAATCTGTGAAAATGTGAATAATTTTAACAAAATTAAAGAGATCACACAAAATGTGTTATTTTTTATTTAATGCTGTCCTGAATAAGATGTTTTACATCATTTTTTTTTTACATATAGTCCACAAGACAAAAAATAGCTGAATTTATTAAAATGACCCCGTTCAAAACTTTATGTACCATTGATTCTCAATACTGTGTGTCGTTCCCTGGATGATCCATGACTGTTTTTTTGTTTTGTGATAGTTGTTGTTGAGTGCCTTGTATGCCCCGAGCAGTTAAACTGCCCAATGTTCTTCAGAAAAATCCTCCAGGTCCTGCACATTTTTCAGTTTTCCAGCATCTTTTGCATATTTGAACCCTCTCCAGCAGTGACTGAATGATTTTGAGATCCATCTTTTCACACTGAGGACAGTCGAGGGACTCAAACACAACTATTAAAAAAGGTTCAAACATTCACTGATGCTCCAGAAGGAAACACAATGCATTAAGAGCCGGGGGTGAAAACTTTTGGACAGGATGAAGATGTCCAAATGTTTCTTATTTTTGTATAAATATAAATTTTATTCATTTAGTACTGCCCTTCAGAAGCAACAAAAGATACTTACATGTTTCCCGGAAGACATATTAAGTACAATTTACCTTGATCTTCAAATTCAATATGTTTTCACCCCCTGCTCTTAATGCATTGTGTTTCCTTCTGGAGCATCAGTGAATGTTTGAACCTTTTTTAATAGTTGTGTTTGAGTCCCTCAATTGTCCTCCGTGTGAAAAGATGGATCTCAAAATCATTCAGTCACTGCTGGAGAGGGTTCAAATATGCAAAAGATGCTGGAAAACTGAAAAATGTGCAGGACCTGGAGGATTTTTCTGAAGAACATTGGGCAGTTTAACTGCTCCGGACAAACAAGGGACTCATGAACAACCATCACAAAAAAAAAAACAGCCGTGGATCATCCAGGTAATGACACACAGTATTGAGAATCAGTGGTTCATAAACTTTTGAACGGGGTCATTTTAATAAATTCAGCAATGTTTTTGCCTTGTGGATTATATGTAAAAAATAATTATGTAAAATATCTTAGTCAGGACATTACTAAATAAAAAATAACATGCATTTTGTATGATCTCTCTTATTTATTTAAAATTATTCACATTTCAAAGATTCTGCAAGCTTTTTCTTGCAACTGTATATATACACCGATCAGGCATAACATTATTACCTAATATTGTGTTGGTCCCCCTTTTGCTGCCAAAACAGCCCTGACCCGTCAAGGCATGGACTCCACTACACCCCTGAAGGTGTGCTGTGGTATCTGGCACCAAGATGTTAGCCGCAGATCCTTTAAGTCCTGTAAGTTGTGAGGTGGGGTCTCCATGGATCGGACTTGTTTGTTCAGCACATCCCACAGATGCTCGATTGGATTGAGATCTGGGGAATTTGGAGTCAACACCTCAAACTCTAAACCATTCCTGAACCATTTTTGCAGGAATATAGGTCATAATGTTATGCCTGATCAGTGTGTATATATATATATATATGTATATGTATATGTATATGTGTATATGTGTGTGTGTGTGTGTTAAACAAGTTATAATATTTGTAATACTTAATAAAATATGCATATTTTATTTTTATCCAAATATATTAAAAGTTACTTATCAATGAGTTAGGTGTTAAAATAAGGTGTGTTTTTAAAAAGTGGCTATAAAAAAAAAATAGTCTTTGACAGCTATTTGCAAAATCCACTTTATGGCAATACATTTACTAAGTCAAATTAAGCCTCTATTTGTGTCATATCTGCTATATCCACCTGTTCTGTGCTGTGGATGGAGTATTTTCATATGCACAGATCTAATGTAAAACCACAAATGGCTGCATTTTTGTATTGATCTTGTGCTGCCTAAGATAGATTTGCACTTAAATGCTATAGCTATGAATTTTCCTATTGCTCTAAGACAGCCTTCCTCGAGGAGGTCGAACATCATGCAAGACTAAACTCGATAGGATTTAATGTGAGTGGCCACAGGTCAATACGGATATTCGCACAAGGCTGTGATGAGTTCAATGGCTGTCAAACATAAATCAACACAGACAGCCCTAGGGCTAAAGTACGCTGGGGAATAGGCACAAATCTTAGGATACTGCCGGAACCGAAGATAATGGAGCCGCAGCCAAGCGGGGCTTGAGGATCCTTGATTTGAAACGGTGTGTGCACATACACGGCAGAAACGTGTTTTTCACGTCTGACATGCTGCATTCCTTGCCCATTCGGAGTAAATAAGATGTCTAGCATTGGTGACGAACCATGATTTCAATATCAAGCTTTTAATCTTCTCTAGAAGGACACGGGGAACGAGCATGTCATAGCAACCTATTTCAGTGCCCACAAAGCTCTTCAGAGGGGAAGCAATTTCTCATTGAACATGACAACCCATTACATACCCACAAGAGGAAATTGAAGCCCCAGATTGAATTTACCTTACAGAGCAATCTGAATTGTGTACCTTTCACATGAAGCTGTTTTGGACTGTGGATACTCACATTTAGTACACATCATGTGTTTTTTATGTTTTAAATGGGCTTATGCTGCATTCCAGATACCTCAGAATTTGGAATTCTTCCACATCCTGCCTGAAAATAACAATTTTCAATTCAACTGGAACATCCACCATCTGACCTCAAGGTGGGGCTGATATGGTAGATCAACCCAGAGAGATCATCCAATGTCAATTCCAAGATTATGCCAACCACAGCAACTTTCCATTGTTTTCAAGAGGAGGTGGGAGAATTTAGAGTCTCTTTGAGGTCAGAAGTGGGAAATTTCATGTGCACTGTGAAAAATTAAGATTTTTTTTTTTTTTTCTTACAATAAAAGTGGATGGGTACTGGGACAGCCTTAGTTCCTATTCACTTTTATTTTGTGGAAAAGAACAGGGCATTTTGGAAAAAAAAATCTTTTTTTGTGTTCCATAGAAGAAATAAAACATGAGGGTGAGTAAATTAAAAAATATATATTTTTGAGTGAACTGTCCCTTTAAATTTCCTTTTCATAGACTCCATATGTTCAGGGTAGAATGCACAACTGGTTTCACTAAATGTTTACTTTGTTACTAAAATACACTCAAAAATAGATTTGAGAAAGTTCTCAAAGCTAAGTTATATGCGTGACGCAATACTATAGGGAATATTTTTAATATTTACTATGCATCTGTGCTTGGCACTGGAATATAAAGGACTCTATCTTTACTTTAGTTTGAAATATATTCATGTTCAAAGTCAATGCATAAAGTCCAGAAACAAATTATGCAAAGGCAAGATAAGGATATGCTTTTCTCGACCCTCAGAGCCACTATATGATGTTGTGTCATTTTAAAATGATAACATTTCTTATTAGAAATACCAGAAAAGACTATATAAACTATCAGTCAAAAGTTTGACATTATAAGATTTTTTGTTTTTGGAAAAGTCTCTTATGCTCACCAAGGCTGCAAATTAACTGTTTTCTATTTTAATATATTTTAAAATGTAATTTATTTCTGTTATGGCAAAGCTGAATTTTCAGCATCATTACGCCAGTCTTCAGTGTCTCATGATCCTTCAGAAATCATTCTAATATGCTGATTTGGTGCTCAGTTATTATCAATTATTAGTGTTGGAGGTAACACATTACAAGTAACGCAAGTTATGTAATCAGATTACTTTTTTTAGTAAAGTAACACATTACTTTTTAAATTTACAACAAAATATAAATAGTTACTTTTTCAAACAAGTAACGCAAGTTATTTCTTTTCCCATTTATTGACTGACAGCTCTCCTGTCCCCATGTTGAGAGAAATCGAGTGCAGATGCGTTGTGTGTAAACATGATGTTTATTGTAGTTCTAGACTCATCACACTTACAGATTCAGATACAGATTCAGTATTCCTCAAAATGAATAAAAACAGTGAAACATTACATTACTTTCCATAAAAAAATAACTAAGTAATGCAATTTGTTACTTTTTTAGGGAGTAACACATTATTGTAATGCATTACTTTTAAAAGTAACCTTATCCAACATGGGTATTATTATCAGTGTTAAAACAGTTTTTGCTGCTTTATCTTTTTGTGGAAATCATGTTTTACAAGATTTTATGATGAATAGAAAATTCAAAGACTTTTGAATTGTAGTATATCACAGTTTTTACAAAAATATTAAGCAGCAAAAAAACATGATTAATAATTGAGCACCATTTCAGCATATTAAAATGATATCTGTGACAACAAATACTGGAGAAACATCTTATTTTAAATGGCAATAATATTTCACAATATTGCTGAAAATGAATACTTATAAAATCAGAATTACTATCAGTGTAGTAATCCATAACAGTGAACAGGATTTCGAGTACAACATGTTCCTGGATCATAAGTCATGTAGATTCATTCCAATATTACTTCATTCTCTAATTTTCATAACAAAAAATTACATTGACACTTAGGAACTATAGCAGTTACATTGATCTAATCATGGTAATGAGGCATTGACAATTGCCTGCAGGTTATGGTCCTGCTGCAAACACTATAAAAAACTATGTTTACTATGCAAGAACTATGGTAAATCTTCATAATGAAGTAGCAGATTTGTTCCAGACATTTGTGTGTGTGTGTGTGTGTGTGTATAGCTGAAACACCTTTTACATCCCCCTAAAAAGGCAGAGGGTTGCTTTTTCCATCTCTCTATACACTCATGTGATGGCAACAGGCTGCAGATTCAGAGTGACCCAATTAAAACACCGTCCTCAGCTCAGGGCCTCAAGGCAGCTTGCAGTTGTGTGGTTTCACCGATAAGCAACACAGAGCAAAGAAGCCGCTGTATTATTACCTGGCTTTTGTGCTGACATCCCCTTAAGGCCTCAGTAATGGCAGCCACAACAGGACATTTGCAAAGGGTAATAAGCTCATTAACTGATTCAGCATGCATGTGGTTTTTTGTATGCTATCAGTGCACACCTTGCACCTTCTTGTCTGGACCCTAAAGGGTATTTTTGAAAATAGGTGATTGTAATAATATATTGGAAATTAGTGGTTTTTGATGGTTATCTCAGGTGTGACATAAACCCGAAAGAAATCTGAAAAGTTTTCTTTAACCCTAGGGGTGAAAACCTTCTGTTCTTTCATAGCACAGCAATTAAAGAGCAAGGAGAAATGTTGCATTTACAAGGGTGTGAATGTAGGTTGAAATTATAGTCGGCATGAAACAGAAGTTGTTTATAGTCTTTTATCCCCTATTATTGTGATGTATTTCTGAGTGAAACGCTTCTCAAACAAGAAAAAAATGTTGGGCGGATTTTGTCCATAGGGAATTGATTGGATGGTGTGGTTTGCTATTGGTCGATCTCATGTGAGTGACAGGTTGTCCCGCCCTCACGCCAGAAAACACATCATCAGAGAAGAGAAGAGGGAGGGGGAAGTTATTTTGATTAAAGATTATGAGGGCACATGATTAAAAAAAAATGATGTGTACAGCTAAATCATTTATAATAAATACTGCAACATTTAATAAAAAACAAGAATTGTCGATTTTTATTTCACGGTGACTTCAAAGCAAAGTGCAATTCCTGTATTTTATTGAGATAATGATTCATGTATATTCTTTCAAGGGCAGATTCATCTTTAGACTAGAACCTCACTAAGGAGCAGTTTGCTACCAGCAGAATCTGTTTAACAACTCAAAATAGCGAAGCAGTGCCATCTTGAGGCTGAGTAAAGACATCAAGGGTGTTTTTTGTAACATTCTTGCAAATACCATTCAAGTGTTTTTTAATCATTTTCCTGCTCAGTGCTGTGTTTTTTTTTCTTTCTTTTTTTTTTTAAAGGAAAATGAGATTAAAAAGAAAAAAGCTGGCAGACCATCTTTGACCAACAAGAAGCTTCCAGCTGGACATACCAGCTTAGGGTGGTCAAGATTTTGGAACAATTATAAAACAAAATTTAAAAAAAATGCGTTTAAAGGAGTATTCACTTTAAAATGAAAATTACCCCATGATTTACTCACCCTCAAGCCATCCTAGTGTATATGACTTTCTTCTTTCTGATGAACACAATCGTTATATTAATAAGTATCCTGAAGCTTCCAAGCTTTATAATGGCAGTGACAGGGTCCATTGAGTTTGAAGCTCAAAAAAGTGCATCCATCCATAATAAACTTACTCCACACGGATCCGGGGGTTAATAAAGGCCTTCTGAAGCGAATCGATTGGTTTTTGTAAGAAAAATATCCATGTTTAAAACTTTATAAAGTAAAATATCTAGCTTTCGCCAGAGTGCCTTCCGTATTCAACTTATGCAGAAAGTGCAGTTCAAAACGCTTATGCTACGTTCTAGTGATACGTCACACCAGTTACGCTTTTTTTCGTAAGTTGAATACGGAAAGCTAGATATATTACTTTATAAAGTTTTAAATATGGATATTTTACAAAACTCAATCGATTCACTTCAGAAGGCCTTTATTAACTCCCGGATCTGTGTGGAGTAAGTTTATGATGGATGGATGTGCTTTTTTGAGCTTTAAACTCAACGGACCTCGTCACTGCCATTATAAAGCTTGGAAGCGTCAGGAGATTTATTAATATAACTCCAATTGTGTTCATCAGAAAGAAGAAAGTCATATACACCTAGGATGGCTTGAGAGTGAGTAAATCATGGGGTAATTTTCATTTTAAAGTCAACCTCTCCTTTAAATAGGCCTATGTGCCTTACAGGATAGTTTTGTCTTGTTTTGTCTTTGTCAATATGTCTTGTGAAAAACACTAGGAAATTACATGAAAATTCTGTAACCATTTATAAACCTGTATGGATTTATTTCTTGTGCTGAACACAAAAGAAGATATTTTGAAGAATGACGGTAACCAAACAGTTGATGGTCCCCGTTGACATCCATATTTTTCCATACTTTGGAAGTCAGTGGAGCCTGTCAACTGTTTGGTTACCCATATTCTTCCAAATATTTGTGTTCAGCAGAAGAAAGAAATTCATACAGGTTTGGAACAACTTGAGGTTAAATAAATGACACAATTTTCATTTTCTTGTGAACTATCGCTACTGCTTTGAGCTGTGATGCGCTTCCTCCAGTCCGGTAGGTGGCGCTGCGCACACTTCAACTTAGTCCTTCAAGAGAAGTTGTTTTGAAAACGTCTGATCTGTAGCAGTGTTCATACAGTGGGGAAAAGGATATTGGCTTTAATAATCTTTCTGACCAAAAAGGCCAGCTGGGTTGTCTTCATTACTGGTAAGTTTTTTTAATGCGTTTTTTCTTTTCGTGGGTTAACACTCCTACAATGGAAAAAAGCAGTCCGGTCTGTCTATGCTAGTTTTGTGCTAGTAATGAACAGCTCCTTTATTTTGAGAATGTGTCAGTTAATGAGACAGTTAAGATAAAATATAGATGAAATAAAACAAATGTTCTTTTATTAGAGATACAGCACATCAGTGTGTCTTACATATCAAGTACAGCCTTGTGGGTAGTTAAATCCACTTGGAGACACTAACTATAACTACAACAGTTTACATTTGAATAAATCGTTGACCAGTGGCCATTGCAGTATTTATGATAATGAATGATTTTTTTTTGTTAAAAATGAATGATTAGCCTTTTTGTAAATATGCATGTAACCTCATATGACTGAAAATGCTTAATAAATACATATAATGCAATTTACGTTAATACATCTTATATTATCAGCGTAACATCTATTGAAGATTGAAAAAAAACAAGTGCATATTATTTTTAATATTTAATAATATATTAATGAATAATTAAATAATAATACATAATGAATTCCTTATCATTATTTTTAATATATATTATATATAGCTTTACGTTGTTATTCATTTGAAATGTCCCCTTTAGAAACTTGATCTCGAAAGATGGAACTCTTTAAGATGAAACTAACTGAATGTTTGGCATGTAAATTGAACTAGTTTTTTCTCTTCCAGATCAGCCTATTGCTGTGCCTTTAGGCCAGCGTTACAAATGAACATGTCCCTTGCTCAAAGAGTCCTCCTGACATGGATCTTCACACTTATCTTTCTCATTATGCTGGTCCTCAAGTTAGACGAGAAGATCAACTGGAGCTGGTTCCTCATCTTCCTTCCTGTCTGGACCTTTGATCTTATTCTCCTCCTCATGCTCATTGTCAAAATGGCAGGCCGCTGCAAGCCGGGGTTCGACCCTCGCAACGGGACGGAGAACTTGAAGAAGCGTGTGTGGTACCTCGTGGCCATGCTGCTTAAACTGGCATTTTGTCTGACTCTCTGTGCCAAATTAGAGCATCTAATGGACATCTTGGTGAGCTCGGTTTGCATCCCTCTGTGGGCGCTGCTCATCGGGGCCATGGTGGAGCTGGGCTACAATGTTTTTCACTTCAGAAGAGACTGAGCATATGAACGGTACTCTTTGAAAGCCAGCAGAGAAGTCTTTACTGTATTCTTCAGGAGTAAAATCATCTTGAAAGTAGATGCTATTCATAAGGAAGAGAATATATATAACAGACAATAAGAATGTACAGCTATTTAAAGCTCTTTATCAGGAATTGCTTGTTTCTTTCAGGCTCAAGGGTGAAGCTGAATAGCCTGTGTTTCGTGTTCACAATGATGCAGGGAGGTTTACGAATTTTGGCTCGGTGAGTTTCCACTCAGGTGACAGAAATGACAGAAATTGTGAATGTTGCTCAGAATATTTATTGCATTTTAGTGAAACACTGAGATCATTAGCGGCATACCATAATGGACATTTGAAAAAAAATAACAGTTGAAGTGCTGCATACACACTGTTTTTTCAACCAGTACTGTACCACAATATGGTTTGCTAATGGAAAAGACATATGTTCTAATGGTGTATAATTTATAAATTTGTCTTTATCATACACTTATGTTTTGCATTGCAGAACTTGCATAATACATGTTTACGAAATGTAATTTTCTCTTGTACAGAGTGTGGAAATAAAAAAAGTAACAACAACATCCTTGTAATTCCTTTAAAAAAATTATACATTTATTTTCTTTATGACAACTATGTTCAGTCCATAAGTGCATGGTTATATTTACAGAGGTTTACAAGATCATGCAGAGGTGTTAAAATTCAGCAGAAACTCAATTATTCTTGAGATTGGAAATTTGTGTTATTACTTGCTTTATTATTTATATTTTTGTAATTTATTCATTAGTTAATTTTAAGTAATTATGATCCTACTTTTCTCTTATTAGAAAGAAATGTCTGTACAAGGTACCTTTTTGGGGGTTACAATTTACATAAAATCAATAATAATACTTGGTACTATGAAAATGTACAAATGCTTTTATTTAGCTGGTAAAATGCAAAGATTTTTATAAAAAAACCTGATAATAAATTGTGCATATATCCGTGTAAACAGCCCAATATACAAAATAATAGCTGAATCTGTAAATATCATGGTTTTATGCAATACAGTATTTTTAAAGCAACACAAGAGCTCAGTTGTGTATACTAATGCATATGTGTACAGTTCAAAAAACAACATAGATACAGAAACATTGTCAATGTTTATTCAAGTTCCGACATTACAATTTACTATTAATACGTCAGTAACACGAGTAGCAATTTACTTCAAGCACTTCTGTCGTACAAATTCAAAAGATAGCTTAATTTAATTTGTAGGTTTTGGGATTGGTAGGTAAATATTAGTTTACATAATTTTTAGGTCTTATCATCATTCTAACAGTCTTAAAAGCTTGTCTCTCATTGGTTGGGTAATATTCCATTGTAATATTGTGCCACGTACCCCAAAATATCCCATTACGTACCCCTTTGTACTTTGTTTGATAATATTTCCCATTTAAGTTTGCAGACATGCATGCATCGAACCACCAGCCTGAGCTGTAATAGGCCCCGCAGTTTCCGGAGGGATAATGGTCATTGTCTCTGTCTGGTGTGGTGAAAAGCTTCTGGTCGTGATCATAATTCTTATTAAACTGCATGGCATTACCGGCTGTACCGGAGTAGCCACCGATGGACAGGCGGTATTGTTGGCTTTCATTGGCCACATAGAAGTGGTCATAATGGGCATATTCTCTGACACCCTCAAAGTCTTCGATTTCTATTCGCAGTGACATGTTTTTTGCCTTTGTCAGCAAGTGAATCTTGTCATTGCCAAGCCAAAACTCCCCTATTAGTTTACCAAATCCATTCTTATACTCGTCCCAGGTGCGATTGAAACTTGTGCTGCCATCGAAGCGATACTGAATCAATGTCCAGCCTCCACCAGAGGACTCCATGTCACAGAAAACAGGGAACATGCTGTTTTTCGGCCGCGGTGTTACTCTGTATACACCATTCCTTTGTGATTTCGTAATATAATCAGCGCAGTCTTGTGCAGGTCCTTTTTCTGTAGGCAATAAAAATTATTTTAGGTTACCTCACCCTCCGTTAATAAAAAATGCTATTACAATGTGTAAACAACCTAAATCTGCTTGCTTACATTTACTTAAACATCTTCCTTGCCATTGTCATCTAGAGAACTAGAGAAGCCTGTAAGGCATTTCTATTTGTAAAGCTGCTTTGAAACCATATTTATTGTGTAAAGCGCAATGCAAATACATTCAATTGAATTGAAATAGAAAAAATAAACATTCAAGCTGAAAATCTGGATCATATGAATTAAAAAGAAACAGAGCAAGATACACTGAAAATGTTGTCTGTCTTTTTTGTTAGACCCCAAACAACAGAGCTGCGCTCGGCAGACACTTAATGTTTCATTTAAGAGATATGTAACTGTTTTATACATAAAAATGTGTATCACCTGGATGTATTTATTCATGGTTTCAAGAAGAGCAACGAGGCCAAATTTTGTAAATGTATGCACAGGATGGTACTGAACTTAGTCTACATGCATTAATTATGCATTGCTGAAAAGTCTTTGAGCCTTTCCTCAAGCTCAACAAAGACACCACATCCTGATACATCAGACAAAAGAAGACGCCTACAGCTGGTCCTCTTCACAAAAACCACAACATCTGCTACTCAGATGAAGATCCATAAACCTCTTATCTTTGCTATGGAGAATTTTGGAATCCTATCACACTATCAAGATAAAGTGCATGTGTTAGAGGATACTTTAATATTATATTATTTCCAGAAAATGATTATCTGGGTTGCTTTTACTTGTAGTACTTTTTTGAGAAGTGTCCCTGTTTGCACTCTCCTGAAACCTTGAGTGCTATCTATATGAAGTGTCATAGTGACTTATTCCACTATACTGTAAGTTTTGTGTCAAATAAACATGCACTACTGCCATACTCTAAACACTCTGGAGTGTTTTTGTAGTGTGAATGGGTTGGGTATAATTCCTTACCTCTTCCAGAGTCCAATGGAGGCCTGGTCTGGGTTGTAGACTGTTGGGTTGACGTAGTCTTACAATCACTTAGACAGGTGCTGTTGATCTTGTTCTCAACTTTCTCTCTCTCTGTTACCTCATCACTGACTGCATGTGATTTAAATCCGTCAGCTGTGTCCTCAGGGCTGAGTGAGAAAAGCTTTGAGCCTTTAATTTCTTCAACATTTGTAAGCGTTTCCAAAACAACTGGAATTGTGTAACTCCCTTCACTATAACCTTGGGCCGTGTCCGCACTGTTTGGGTTGGATAATATCTCCCCAGGGTTTCCTTCCACTCTGTCTTTATTAAGTTGAATAAGTTCCAGTTCTCTTGTTGCTCCGATATTTTCAAAGCTTATGGGTGTATCCTGATTGACATTTTTAGCCATTTCAACATGTGTGTTTGTAATTGTATGAATGTTTTTTGTACCATCGTCATGGTCTGTGTCCGTAAAAAAAAGGGTTGAGGTTGTGAATTGAGTTGTTCCTGGTTTCTTAGATAACTCTTTCTTTAAGGTGGATGCAGTTGGCCTTTTCTTCCCACTGCTGGTCTTGTCCACTTCAAATGGGGGTTGACTGCTAGTATCAGCAGTTTCCAAGTTAAATGTCTTGCTTTCTTTCCCACCAATACGTGAATTTGATGCTCCACTTTGAGTTTTAGAATCCTCTGCGTGGTTCCCAATGTTTGATATCAACACAGTGTCACTGTTGTCTCCAATTCGGTAATTATCATCTTGAACCTTTTCCAAATCTTGTACATCACCTGCATTTTGAGACACTGTACTGTTGTTATTTAACCAATGATTATCCAATACGTTTGACCTCGTCACCTGCGGGATGTGTTTGATTTCTTCTTTTTGTTCTTTTTCTACAGATGTTGCACCAGTGGGACTTAAGAATTGAGTCACTGTGCTTACCTTTGTCTTGAGACCTCTGTTTATGTTTGTCTCAGTTTGAGAGATTGGTTTCTTCTTTATATAACTTTGTTTTATAATTCCAGTGCCATTTTTCCTGCCCATATTGTTGTTTCTGAATGGGATGGACCGCTTCAAAGGTACTCCAACAGTCCTGTTTGCTGACATTTTGTTTATAATATTAGGTCGTCTTAGTTCGGGGCCTCTAGGTGGAATCACAGTTGTTGGATGTAGCTCTGAGTTTCTTAGGAGGTTTGTCTTATGTTGTCGTATGTTGTCTTGACTTACTTCAGGTATCTTGCTGATGTCCTTGTTATACTTGGAATGTTCCTCTTCAACTTTAGCTTTGACTGGAGTTAGTGAAATTCTCCTCGTCCCCTGGCCTACCACAGGTGATTGAACCGTGCTGGTCAAACTCGCTGTACTATCTATCAATTTACTCTTTACATTTGGGACAAGGTTAGGCTTCACTTGATCTTTTTCCAACAAGATGGCTTTGCTGTGCCTCGGGATGTCCTTCTTCACAGTCCCTGCACTCAGTGAGTTAATACTGATTTCCTCCTTTGGCCCTTCAGTGAACATTCCTGGCTGTATCTTATCTTTAAGATCTGGTGACAGTGGATTAACTGTCCTTTCATTAAAAGTGCTGTCAGCTTTATCCAAAATTGTGGAATCAATTTGTCCATTATTAGTTTCTGTGTGTAGGTTTAGATATTTTTCATTTTCCACCTGTCTGCCTCGGAAAGGCAAGTCCTCTCTATCCACTTTGGAGTTAGTCTCTGCCTCGCTACTAATAACTACCAGACTTTCAATCAGTCCCACATGCTTCTTTTCCTCTTTAAATATGTTTGGCTGTTCAACTTGATTCATAATGCTGGAGATTGACTTATTTGTGGCTATCTGGCTCACATCTCTTTGGTTTTCTTTACTCTGCTTTGTTGGAAGTCTTGTAATCTCAGTCTTGTTTAATCTCAAATTGTCCTCCCTAAGTATGGTGACTTGGCTTGCATTTTCCAGGCCATGTCCATCATCTGTTGTGGGACCAGAAACCCTACTGATGTCTTGTTTGGTTTGGTCATCTGTTGATGGGATCGGTCCACTGATTGCCCCAGGTTTTGTGTTTGCTATGTGAGAACTTGTTTCCTTTACCCTCATACCGCCACTTCTAGCTGGGGAAAATCCAGCCTCTTCTGGCTCAGTCTTGACCGTCATGTCCCCAGTTTGTGGATTAGTCTTCCTCACCAAAGCAGGGTTCTTCAGTCTGTCTTCATTGTTAACCTTAACAACTCTACTGTTTATGTAGGATCCCTTTAGCCTCAATGGTCCTACTCCAGCAAACTTTACAACCCTTCTGTTCCCAGCTGATGTGCTTAAATCCATTGCCTTAGTGTTAGCATCCCTTGAAATGCTGCTTAACCTGTTCACATCAGGCACATTCTGCACTCTTCTTCTCGCCGCCAGGATGCTACTGATGTTCTTTACATGTCCATCCCTTAGATTGTTTAGCTGCAGTTTCCCATGGGTTGCGAATTGTACATGGTCCTTTTTTCTAGGAAGGGACGGTTCTTCTAATTCACTTCGCTTAGACTGGAGTTCCCTTTCCTCAGGTGTAGGCGAGACCACCAGTTTGACCTCAGATATGTCCTCTGGTGTCTCATCAAGTGAGGGGTTAAATATTTGTACTTCCCTGTTCATCTGAGACCTCTGATCTGTGGTGCTTGGGTTTAGATCAATCTTCTGATCAATGTTTGATCTCTGACTTTCCAGAATGGAATGATTGAGCCTCTTCACGCCACTCTTGACGGTTCCT
Organism: Rhinogobio ventralis; assembly: GCA_039654625.1. Lineage (NCBI taxonomy): Eukaryota > Metazoa > Chordata > Actinopteri > Cypriniformes > Gobionidae > Rhinogobio > Rhinogobio ventralis. The sequence goes on along the minus strand of CM077216.1, from coordinate 16,405,025 downwards.
TCACCTTCTGATGTGTCTCTTTGCGGTAGGGTTGAAGTGAAGATCCGGACAACTTGTTCTCCACTATGACTTTGTGTGTCCTTTATGCTGATGTTATGCCTTAGACTTTTTCTTTTTTCCTCTTCTTCGCTGTGGTCCTTCCATTCACCCCTTTCAATACTATGCCTGTCCTTGCATTCTTGGCAGTCCCTCCTCAGCTGGTTCACCATTTCCTTTAGGTTCTGCAGCTCTTTGGCCATTGTTTCCAGCTCCCTAAAATACCTGGGAAGCTGGATGGAAAGAGGAGGGAGGGTGAGTCGATAAGGGCACAAGTTCTCCTCGTCCCCGCAGTGCTCCAGGGGCTTCAGATTTACCCATGAAGCAGCGTCCTCTGAGGTATCTGGGCAGATGTCACACACAGAAAATGCTAACAGGCTTCCCCATATGTAAAACCCAGCGAGCCACATTGTGTCCTGTATGGTGAGCAGGTCTGATCAATGTGTTGAGGAGTGTGAGAGAGAAGAAACAGCAGGGACTGGAGGACCACCTCCCTTTATAGAAGTCTGAAAGCTCAGAGAGGGGCGATGCTCTGTGAAGACTCTCAACAAAGAGAGTCACAAAGTAACAGCCTCTTCGCAGAACAGTCAGCACAGAATATACTCAATTTATCAATAATATTTATCTCAATACTGTCTTTGTTGCTCATTAAAAAGGTAATGATTATTGAAATTACTGTTCACATACAAATAAAAATGAGAATAAATTATATTTATTGAATTATTGTGATAACATAATTGGTGATAAGAAGCAAAGTGAGCTTTTTGGGATATATATATATATATATATATATATATATATATATATATATATATATATATATATATATATATATATTATATAAATAATGGTGTCTATGAAGAAATTAATTTTAATGCAAAAAGTTAATCTTTTTTTTTTTCTTCCCCTGTTAAAATGTCTAAAAATAAATCAGGATACATTTAACACTGCATAATACTTGCTTACTCAGAGAATGTATCTTGAATGAAGTGTATTGTGTCCTACTGCACTGGCTATATAAGTATAAGCAAGCTTAAAAACGATAAAATATGCTAATGTAATAAGACAAAATGCACTTGTATTAAAGATACAGCAAAAATAATATCTAGCAATGTTGCTTCCCAATTAAATGTATCTTGGTTTAAGTATTTTCAGATTTTAATGGCAAAACAAGATAAAAGTACTTGATTACTTTTTTGCAATGTTTTAATTCCCATGGTATTTAAACAGCAAACAATCTCTTTGTTTTATGCATATTTTGTTTTCAACTGGTATCTATAAAATTTCTTGCACTACTTGGTAATAAGTGGTAATAATTCATACAAGTATTGTATGACTTAGATCATGCAAATAGAGCTTTATATTATATATTTATATTCATTTTGTGTTATTACAGTCATTGTTGGGTTAGGGGTTTAGGTTTGGGTTGCCCTTTCTCTTTTTTTTCTCCATCTCTTAAAATTATGACTTCTCAAGGGACTGGGTTAAAATATAATTTAAACGCATCAGAACTGAGCAGCAGAATGTGATTTGTCAAAGTCATTTGTGTTGGCTGACCCTGACATTTAATTTAAACCATCACAGTTACAATCAGTCTTTAATCTAGAACATAATGCATTCTCTGCATATGTCATTTCCTTTTTCACATGTGCAGATATGCATATGTGTGAGAATTATGATGGCAGCAGTTTCTCAACATCCTGCTAATAAAGCATGCCCCGCACACATAGACATGTGCTCCCAAGCCACAGAGGATTCAGAGCTGCATTGTAGTTCTAAAGAGTGACTAAAGGCCTACTCAGATGGGACTATTTTCCTAGGTATGTTTGTGTTTCTTTCATACTTTCATTTAAACCAGTCTGTATTTTTCTCACAAAAACCTCTAAAAATTAACAAAAACAAAAAACAAAAAATTGCTGTTTTTCAGGCATCCTCTGAGAAGTCTAGTCCAGCATGGACATGAGAGTCTTATGGTATTTATGTAGTGATGTATGTTATCTTTGTCAGACATTATTCCTTATTTAACATATGTTATTTGAATGTAATTTTGACAAACATGTTCTAAGATATTGGTCTTTCCCCATTCAGGTAGATTGCATGACAACAAACAGCTGCCCAGGGGTGTTACCAAGATGGCCACAGAGCCTTCAAAGCAGTTTGGTAATGCCCACATCCAGACAATGGACATTTCCAATTTAGTTAAATTACAGAAACCCATCCGAAAGAGCACATGTATTGACACAAGTCCTTTGTTAGCAATTGCAACTCAAATGTTGATGTTAAAGAGATGTGGTGACCCCACATCAAACTAAAAATGTCTTTATGAGAAATGTTGTAACAACCATATAAACAATGGAGCCATAGTAGTCCAGAAGTTAGGCAAGAGTGGAAAACGTTGACCCCAAGTCTACTTTCATAATTTTTTTTTTAAAATCCCTCACCAATGTTTACAATGTCAACCTGTGTCTAAACAGAATTGATCGTCTTTACAGTATTTTTTTTATAGCGCTCAGCAGTGAATGTATTACGAGCCAACTCCCAGTTTTATTACCACTAATCAGAAAAGCCTTACCATTTATAGGCAGGACTGTTATTGTTTGGTACCCTTTATGATGTCACAGTTTAAAATCCTTCTGGGATGGTTCAGCCCATCAGCGTCTGTGTAAACATGAGATTTTTCCATAAACCATCTCACACAAACATTTGACCTGTCGGTTGGGTTCGAGTACCACATTAGTGACTGCTACTCTGACACATTTGCATGATGTAGTAGTGGTTATGTAATTGTGATATAAAAAAAAGACAGACAAGTGCACTCACTCTTTTCTAACAGTTATATAACACTAATGAGGCAAATTCCGTGGGAAACCCAATGCTGATTGGATGTGATTTGGCCGCTTTTATCCAGATTTTCAAACTGGAGAAGGGACATCTGGAGTTAATGGTTACAGTGCATCAACAACAGATAACGTCAAGACCGATTGTTTGCATTACAAAAGCCTTGACTTCATTAAACCATTGGCTAATGCTTGTAAGGATTCCTCTCATTGTTGCATGCAATGCGACGTCTTGACTTCAGGCTTTTGTTTCTCAGTGATGAATATCTTGGAATCAAATTAAAGAGTTTTATTGTAAATTAGTGCAGGGTTTCAACCCTCCAATCTGTACAAAAGTCTGAAATTACACTAATTGTAATGTAATATGACAAATCAAAGTTTGGGATGGTGTCAGACGTGCAGTATGAGAGATCACAAAGGATTAAACTTCTCACAAAAAGTCGAAATAATTACACTTTAAAAAGTGATCAGTTGACTTAAAGGATTAATTCACTTCAAAATGAAAATTACCTAATAATTTACTAACCCCCATCTCATCCAAGATGTTCATGTCTTTCTTTCTTCAGTTAAAAAGAACTTAAGTTGAGGAAAACATTCCAGGATTTCTCAACATAATGGTTTTCAATTGCGACCAACGGGTGTCACGGTTGGGTACAATGGAAAGGAGCGAGGACTCAAATGCAGGAAGAAAGGGTGGTTCCTTATTAAATAATAAAATAAAACAAACAAACAAAATACCCACAAGGGGGAAAACTAAACAAACTGAAATGCATCCAAGGAATCAGGAACAAAATGTCAGGCAGGGAACAACCGTCAGGAACAAAAGACAACGAACCAGCACAGCACAGCAAACACAAGGAGATTAAATAGGTAACAAACAAGGCAGGTGATAAGGGAGAACAGGTGGGGCAAATTAATCATTTGGGGCGGGGTTAGACAATAGACAGGAGACATGACAAGCACATGACCAGAAATGACAAAATACAAGACGTGCTTACACAAGACAAGACAGACATATGACATTACCCCCTCCCTATTGAGCGGCTACCAGACGCTCCACCAGAAAACACAAAACACTTCAGGAGGAAGATGGGGAACAGACAGAGTAGGTGGGACAGTCCATAAAGTCCTAAAATGGTCCAGGGAGGGAGTGATGCACCAGGGCTAGTCCGGCCAATCAAACCCCTAGCAGGGCGGGACAGGAGGGTCTGACCAGGGCGGGACGGGAGGGACTGACCAGGGCAGGATGGGAGGAACGGGCCAGACGGGTTCTGGTGTCTCTGGAAGCCAGGGTGGGTCAGTCGGGTCCGGATCCCTGGCAGGAAGCCAGGGTGGTGCGCACAGTTCAAGTAGCCAGGGCGGCGCGCACAGTTCAGAAGGCCACCTCTCTGGACTCGAGACGGGAAGCGGAGTCCCCTCTGGACTCGAGATGGGAGACGGAGCCCTCTCTGGACGCTGGTCAGTGGCTGGAGCCCTCTCTGGATGCTGGTCAGTGGCTGGAGCCATCTCTGGATGCTGGTCAGTGGCAGGAGAACTGGAGGAAGCCCTGTGCTTACTCCAAACACGCAGGTATGCCATAACCAAAAACCCAAACACCGCCCTCGTGACAGTGTCCAGACTGACAGGAACCTCCTCAAGGTTGATGGCAGGCTCTCTGACTTTCTCCGGGCAAGGAATCACTGAAGTTGGGTCCTCCTGGACCACGGGACTCGGGACCACCGAAGCCGAATCCTCCTGGACCACTGGCTTACCTACCCCCGAAGTCGGATTCTCCTCAGTGGAGGTGACCGACAAGGTAGGCCTGTTCTTCCTCCTTCTCCGGGTCATTGGCGGGCTGGGGCCTCCACTGACTGTAAATGGAAGGGAACAGTCAGTGGGCTGGGACTCTGCTGGACGTGGATGTTCAGGCTCTCCAAGATGGTAGACGTGGTAAACAAAGTCCCAGAATACCAGATTCCCCAGCTTCTCCATCTCCCCCGGGCTGAGAGGCATGTCCAGAGAGAGATTGAACACCTCCTTAATCTCTTGACTCGAGACGGGAAGCGGAGTCCCCTCTGGACTCAAGACGGGAAGCAGAGTCCCCTCTGGACTCGAGACGGGAAGCAGAGTCCCCTCTGGACTTGAGACAGGAGACGGAGCCCTCTCTGGACACTGGTCAGTGGCTAGAGCCCTCTCTGGACGCTGGTCAGTGGCTGGAGCCCTCTCTGGATGCTGGTCAGTGGCTGGAGCCATCTCTGGATGCTGGTCAGTGGCTGGAGCCATCTCTGGATGCTGGTCAGTGGCAGGAGCCATCTCTGGACGCTGGTCAGTGGCTGGAGCCATCTCTGGATGCTGGTCTGTGGCAGGAGCCATCTCTGGACGCTGGTCAGTGGCAGAAGCCATCTCTGGACGCTGGTCAGTGGCAGGAGCCATCTCTGGACGCTGGTCAGTGGCAGGAGCCATCTCTGGACGCTGGTCAGTGGCAGGAGAACTGGAGGAAGCCCTGTGCTTACTCCAAGCACGCAGGTATGCCATAACCAAAAACCCAAACACTGCCCTCTTGACAGTGTCCAGACTGACAGGAACCTCCTCAAGGTTGATGGAAGGCTCTCTGACTTTCTCCGGGCAAGGAATCACCGAAGTCGGGTCCTCCTGGACCAAGGGACTCGGGACAGCCGAAGCCTCCTGGACCACCGGCTTACCTACCCCCGAAGTCGGATTCTCCTCAGTGGAGGTGACCAACGAGGTAGGCCTGTTCTTTCTCCTTCTCCGAGTCATCGGAGGGCTGGGGCCTCCACTGACTGTAGATGGAAGGGAACAGTCAGTGGGCTGGGACTCTGCTGGACGTGGATGTTCAGGCTCTCCAAGATGGTAGAAGTGGTAGACAAAGTCCCAGAATCCCAGATTCCCCAGCTTCTCCATCTCCCCCGGGCTGAGAGGCATGTCCAGAGAGAGATTGAACACCTCCTTAATCTCCGCCTTACTGTAGACCATATGATCAACCGCAATGAGGAACATGCAGGCAAAGTCCCTCACGTCAGCCCCCTGCTGATGGATGTAATGAGAGTTGACATATCTGGCGAGTAGCAGACGGTTGGAGGGTTCAGTGGGGGGAGACAGAAAAAGGAAGATGCCCATCTTCTGCTGAGTCCTCTAATGGCTGGTTCGTTCTGTCATGGTTGGGTACAATGGAAAGGAGCGAGGACTCAAATGCAGGAAGAAAGGGTGGTTCTTTATTAAATAATAAAATAAAACAAACACAAACAAAATACCCATGAGGGGGAAAACTAAACAAACTGAAATACATCCAAGGAATCAGGAACAAAACGTCAGGCAGGGAACAACCGTCAGGAACAAAAGACAACGAACCAACACAGCACAACAAACACAAGGAGACTAAATAGGTAACAAACAAGGCAGGTGATGAGGGAGAACAGGTAGGGCAAATTAATCAATGATCAGGTAACAAGAAGGGCGGGGTTAGACAATAGACAGGAGACATGACAAGCACATGACCAGAAATGACAAAATACAAGACACGTGCTTACACAAGACAAGACAGACATATGACAACGGGTTCAAGGTCCAAATCAATGCCATTTCAAAGTGCTTCAGAGGGTTCTGCACGATCCCAGCTGAGGAATAGGGTCTTATCTTGTAAAACCATTGATCATTTTCTAAAAAAAATAAACATTTATATACTTTTTAACCTCAAATGTGCAACTTCTGTGTTGTTCTTCTTCACAGCATATGACATCATACAACAACCCGTAGGCTGCAACTGAAAACCATTATGTGGAGAAAAATCCTAGAATGTTTTCCTCAAAAACCTTAATTTCTTTTTGACTGAAGAAAGACATGGACATCTTGGATAAGATGGGCGTGAGTAATTTGGAAGTTAACTAATCCTTTAACTTAAAAAAAAGTGAGGCAACCCATTACCTTAATTATTAAGTAGTAAACTTCATGCGTAATTAAAGTTATGTGAACTTGACAATTCCATTTCAACGTAATTTTTTCAATTACACAAGTCAACTTATCACTTTTTAAAGTGAACAGAATCTTAATTTTGGGGTGAACTACTACTGTAGCATTAAGATGACAGGGTGGGTGGAAATAATTTTGTGTAGTCAAGTTTTTTAAGCTGTATATAAATAAAATGTGACATGTAGTCCATGTTAAGTCGGCTGCGATTCAAAACAGATGTTAAGTTACTCTGCCAATCAGTATAGATTGTGTCACATGTACAGAGTAGAACATACAAATCATTTTAATTTCTCAATTTCTTCTCTATTCCATTAATCTATTTCGGTTGAAAGGAAAAATTGGCCACTGCTGCATAACGGCTGCAAAAAATAGCAGACCCAGTTTGTAAACCAGACCCAGATTTCTGAAAACATTAGAAAACTAAAAGTGGCTGTACCCACGCCCACTGTGAAATTTCATTGGTCCAGAATGCACAAAAAAATCCCAACACAAGCAGTAAAAAAAACTTCAGAGAGTGAAAACATTGATAATACATATTTATATACATACACATTTATACAAATTCAGAACACCCATACCCGTGTCTTATTTGATCATCTCTTGTTTTCATTTGAATTGTTTTGTCTTTGTTTTTTTTTGTGGACTATCCATTTTTTATTGTAATTTTAATACACGAAGACAATAGGCCACAAATGCAACATAAAAAAATCCACTTTGAGAGAGAGAGAGACACAATGATATCCATGTTTATGAGAGTACATAAAACCAGCAATGAGCTCTCAGAAACTGGTTATCAGGATATGATATGAAGATATTTGGGAGCCTACAATGTCCTCTCTAAGAGCTGCTAGAAAACAACTATAGTCTCAGTAAGCAAGAACCGTAATATCTTGCGCACACCCCTTGATGACTCCTTCATGAGCACTTCAAACTGTTTTCTTATATTTTGTCTATTCCATGTAGCAGCTGTTAATTGGAATTAAAGGACATATAGAACCTGATTTTTTTCCACTGACTTGCCGTCAGGTTTGACAAATAGACATCACTATCTATAAATGTTTACATCATGCTCTTGAAGGTGTCCTATAGGTTTTCGGTAAAGAGGAAGGGTCATCCATTGAAGTATAACCAGTGCAAGACGCTACCTAAACGCAGAATAGGTCCAATAGTCTTAATACTGAGTGCAGTTAAATTAGCATAACACTTTTTTAATTGTTTAACAACAGTTTGGCATTCAGTTATGTTTATATAGCACCACCCATTGATCAGGTTAACATTCTAAATCTGTTTTTTACTCAACCATTATGACATATCAAGAGAACGAAATTAAAATTGCATTCACGACTCAACTAACACTGCATATTTTCAATGCTGCACCAGTATTAAGACTACAGACTGTTACAGACTCTTTGAGGGCTCCGGTTTAGTTCAGGTGAGAGGTGAGGGCAGAGAGACAGTGGAGGAAGCTGGAGGGTTTGATCATGGCCAGTTAGGTTCTGGAGGGCCAGAGCAGGGTCCAAGGATCCTAACTGAAGCTCCACACTGACTCACCATCCCAGGCTCCCACTAAAACCCAGAAAGAATTACAAGTATGTGAATCAAATCATATGCAAAACATGTTTAGATACCTGTAAAGTTTTCATTTGAAACATTTTAACTTTAGTGTGAATATTGTTTAAATTTGTTAATTGCAAATAATCTGCCTGATATTTGTAATATCAAATAATATTTAAATACATAATATTTACAAAATACAAATACATACAAAATAAACATTAAAATAATATTTTAATATTTATAATAAATTCTTATAATGGATTTTGTGTGCAGGTCAGGGGCTTGATTACTTTTAAAAAAAATGTATTGCATTGTTTTTTTAGTTTTTTTTTTTAATAATTAATTTGTATTAAATTAACACTTTTTAAACAGTTCTTCATCACATCAGAATCCCATTTCCACCATATAAAAATAATAGTTTTGGTAAACTATAAAAAAGGTGAACTTATACATTAAAAGTCAAATTTATGAGATACTAAGTCATAATTATTAGATAAAATGTTGAAATTATTACAAAAAAAGTAGTTGTGAGATACTAGGTTATAATTATCTCATAATTGTGAAATAAAAAGTCAAAATTATGAAATAAGTCATCATTATGAATGGACATTTTTGTCATAATTATATCTCAATTTCAACTTTTATGTTCAACTTATGTCTTAAATGTTGACTTTTGTCAATCGTTTTTGTCATAATTTTGACTTGGTATATCAACTTTTTATGCCATAAATAAGATTTATCAAAGCATGTTTTTATGTGGTGGAAATAGGCTGTCCATAGTTATAAGCCATAACAGAACATTTTTTAATTGACTTGTGGACACCTAGAAAATTATAGAAGTACTAGAGCCGCTTTTCCAACGTTTGGCCAAACCGTTCTCGTTGCTTAACTGTTCCATTCCGTGCCGATCCGGCCCAGTCGGTATGGATATGGTTTTATTTTCCACTGTTTGGCTGATAACGCCCGCTCTTTGGAATGTAATACCAATGCGTCAGTCGTTGAGTTGGTAATGCAAGAGTTTACATATGATATGAGATGTAAATAGCAACCACGTTTCTTTTAATTTTATTATTAACTTGTTTACTTTTCTCAAATCATGCTTGGGCAGCTACAGAGAAACTGGCAGTCAGGCAACAGACAAGTCACCAACCCTGAGTGGCGACATCACTACACGCATTCTACCATTAACCAACCGTGCTGAGAATTCCGGGCAGAGAACGGTTTGTTCTGGAACCATTCCTTACAGTTCTTAGAACCGCTCAGCCCGACTTTGGAAAAGCGGCTTAAGAAGGTCTGATATAACAATTAAATTATATTACTTGCAGATTTACATTGCAAATTTTAGACAACATAAATTATAAATTACAGGATGCATAAAAAATACATTATTTCACTTTATATGATGAATATATGAGTGTTACCTGTGAAAATGTGTGTGTCGACACTGACGGTGGGTCCTGGGTAACTGGTGTGATGAGATGTGGGCTGAGTTGATTCTGTAAGTAAAGGGTTTTGGGGTGGTTGTACGGGATAATCAGGTGGCCAGTGTAGAGCTCCTATGCACTGTAGCTCTCCTCCCAGATCTTGTCTACAGAGCAGAGAGACTGTCACTACCACAGAACAAAGGATTATGGGAAAAGACAGTCTGTTCTCATGCGTCTGCAAACTTGAGCTTGCTGAGGCTGATATTGTTCAATGCAAGCACATCATTTCTATCAGCACGGTGCTTTGAAAAGACATATTTTGGCATGCAAACACATGCTTTTTAGACACAACGAGACAAGACATTACCCCAAAACCCTAAGATTTAATATAGTTTAATTTCATTATATTATTGTGACAGTTTTTTGTTTTTGCTTGGGTGGGCTCTTGCCCAAAGGCATGTTATTATGCTGTCTCTTAATGTGATTTTAGTTTTTGTTGATATCATCCCTTATTCTGGGTCATACCTAACTTCCAGTGAACATTGGACATTTAGTTAAATACTGATAATGAGCTGTCCTCATTAATTTAGTTGATGTTTCTGTAAACTGACAGCAAACTGGCATGTGCAGTAATCTCCTCCAGACCAACTCAGATTGATATATTTAATAATGCCTGCAAGGTTTGGAAATATTTTTATTATATTTAATGCAAAATAAAGAATTAAAACACACAAACACACTGCTGTTCAAAAGCACTCATCCATTCTAATTTAATTACATATAATAATTCAGCATTCTAATCTTGACAGTTAACAGTTGGTTAACGTGCGTCAGGTAAAAACTGTACATACATACAACACTCGAAACGCACACAGAAATCTGCTTCACAGACAGATTTGAGTTCTCTTTTGTGTCTTATTGTGCTTGAATGAACAAAAACACACAAAATTATGTCAAAATGTTAGTTAAAACATCTCAAAGGAATGTAAAGAGTTTGGAGACAATGGGATGTGTCAGATCCACGTCACGTGCGTCAGGTCTTAAAGTGACAGCAGTCTAATAATCCAGCTGCTGTCTGTGTCATTAATGTTAATCAAACAACTAAAGACAAAGATTAAATCACTGCTCTTGACTGAATAACTTTTGTAGCTTTAATAATGATTCATCTATATTTATGTTATACATTAAATACTATGCAGTGTTGTTTTACATTTGATTACTTTATTTAATTTCTGTAGTATTTCTTCCCTAAATATTACTGATAGACCTTCCTGAAAATCTTCAAGCACTGATTATTTTATTTGTGTCTTTGTTCGATTCTATTTATTTATGCTATTGCTTGTAATTTGTTAATTTGTTCTTATTACTGACTGTATAATTGCCTTTAAAAAAAAAAAAAAAAAATTGAATCGAGAATTGTGAAATTTCATAACCTACAAAAGTGTCATAACCTTATTTAATATGGATAACAAAAACAACGAAAACAATAACTTTTATTCATTTCACCTCCAGAAATTGAGAAAAAATCCATTTAATAAAGACATCAGTAGCAGTATTAGTATCGGTGAAACTGGCCTTCATTCATAGTACTTCATAAAAAGTATTTTTAATACCAAATATTTAAATGTACTATCTTTATGTTGTTTCTACATTAATTTGGAGATTCACTATTAAATTATTTATTACAATATAAAAAATATATTATACATTTTAGGTGCAATTATTTACAGAAATATTTTTTAATCGATTGACAGCTCTAAAATATATATATACACCATTCAAAAGCTGCATTTATAAAAAAATTAAATAAAAAAAACGGTAATATTGTGAAATATTATTACAATTTTCTATTTATTACATTTTCTATTTATTCCTGTGATGCAAAGCTAAATTTTCAGCATCATTACTCCAGTCTTCCATTAAAATTATTCCAGTCTCCAGTCAGATTAAAATTACATTTTGAATCACAGATTCTTAATGTGGCCTTAAAACTCACTGTGTACATGTATGTACATTATTTAGTTATTTTTGTACTGGACATTTTTCTTACAAGTTTATATACACATTTAATTTTTTGTATTTGTTTAATTTGATTGATTTTGTAACCCTGATAATTAAAAAGTGCTTATCAGCATGATTAACGTATAAAAGTTCTTGTGTTTTGTTGTTTTTTTGGAGGAGGAGGAATTGAATCTGGTGAGAGCAGGGAGAGTGTGGAAACTTTATAGTCTTAATGCGCCATCTGGGATTATGTTTAACCACAAAACCATACATAGAGATAACAGGCTTAAAAAAGGAAGGGAAAAACAAAACCAGAGGAAATGAGATTTGTAGACTATTTCATAGCAGTGCAATTATAAATAAGTTATATATGCAAGTTTTATATCAAAACAAATATTAAAAAAGTGCTCAAAATATTTGCTAATAAAAAACTTCAGAAGCACATTTGCACTGCTATGACATGGTCAACAATCTCAAACAGGCACAGCGAGACAGGCAGGGTTTGATGTCACATGGGGAGGAACAGGGCAGCTGAGATTGGCTTTTACATGTCCATCAAAGAAATGCTCACCCTTCTAAAACAAAATGGCTGCCAGTGAGGCTATGCCCAAATGCCCTCCTCATCATCCTATTGGTTAAGAGATGGCAGGGTTTTAGCCAAGTGCAGCATGGGAAAAAAGATCAGGTTAGTATGCGAATATATCCAAGTAGAAGCGACCCGTAAGCGCAGACGCAGGATCAGCTTTCAATGTCTTTGATGTTAAATATTATATTGCGAGGTTTAAGGGAAACTGATCCTGGATCTGCGCTTAGGGGCGATTTCTACAGTCATGAATAAGAATAAAATCCATAGGGTTGAGAAGTTATGATCAATATGAAGGCAGTAAAAAGGAAATGATAGCGTCTGCGTTGGAGATGAGGGCAGCTCCATTTCAATTACGATAACGGGACTGCAATGGAAATGGACAATGGAGCATCCGTTTCCAACTCAGTTTCTAATATTAATATTTTATTAACAAGTATGAAACTGACCACACCTCCAATTTGTCTTTCTTTGGCTTGCTGTTAAGATTAAGCTCCTATGAATATGAGATAAGCAAAATACAGCAATGGTACAATTATTTCATATTCAGCCATATTGAATTTCCACTGAAGAAAAAAAAGCTGATGACAGTAGTAAACCATTTTAAAGGAACAGTTCACCCAAAAATGAATATCATGAAGGTGAGTAAATGATGACAGGATTTTCATTTTGGGGTGAACTGTCCCTTTGACATTTTTCTGATGTTTGTAGAGGACCAGATTGTGACCTGATCGGGTGATTTTGGAGGTTTGTGGTTGGTTTGGTCAGGTGGCGTTTTCAAGTAGCCATCGTCGTAATTATTCGCCATGAGCTTCATGCGGTTCTGTGTCTAGGAGAAAAGAGGAGGCACAGATGTAAGGAAAGAAAGGGGGGTAGAAACGGATGAAAGCGAAAGGTTAGGGGGTCAAGAAGAGATCAATTAAAACAAGCACATCAATAGACCTTGTTTGCATTCACCAGTCAAAACAAAGATGTATTTTGTCTAGGCCTTTCAAGTTCTCTATGATCAATGATTTAAAGCAAACAAACAACTTGACCTTGAGGAGAAACGGATACGCTCGGGGCCTTGTGACGCAGTCCGTACCTGCTGTTTGAGTTGCTGCACCAAACGATCCTTCTCCCTCCGCAGCTGAGCCACTTCCTCTTGCGTCTTCTTTTTTTTGGATGAAGACAGCTCCAGCAAGGCTATGTTAGCATCTTTCTCACTTATGGCTGCCAGCAGAGCCTCCTGTCTGTGAATTACAATTGTTTAAAGTTATATAAATATTACAAATATTAATTGCACACTATTAAAACGTATTAAACTTAAAGTGCCCCTATTATGGTTTTTCAAATATTCCCTTTCATGCAGTGTGTAATGTAGCTGTTTGTGAATGTAAATGTTCTGTAAAGTTAAAAGTGCACAATAAATAAAGTTATTGTCTCCCAAAAGAAAGAATCGACTCTGAACCGCCTATACGAGTCGTCTGTAATTCGAATCCCACTGCGTTACGATTCTACGTCACTAGAAAAGACATTTGCCTAATGCCTGCCTATGTTGTACATTGTCCGCCCGCAAACACAGCATTTTACTGACGACTGCTTCTCAAATCTCTGAGTTCAATGCGGGATTCGCAGAACGCTTACTCTTGAAAGATGGGTCAGTACCCACTTTATTTGGACCAGCTTGCTCCTCAGAATCACAACCTGTAAGTATGAATAATTATTGAGGTATATATTTTTTACCGGGTGTTCAAAATTGTGTAAGTCTCCGGCTAACCTGCTAACTCACATTACTGTCTACACTACAGCTGTGGGCCACTATTACCTAAAACTGTGTATGCTAATACTGTGTAATACTATTAATATAATGTAATACTAATAATTACTATTAATGCAGATTGTCTGTCGTTCTTACTACTTTGAGTAAAGATAAAGGATGGAGCAAGATTTGTTTTTCCAAACTTTAATGTTACATCAGTCATTCACGTTAGTGCTCGGCTAATGTATGCGCTGTTCCTGCATGTGCACGGCAATACATTTTAAAGAAATATACACATGGGTGTTGGTGGACATACACTTGTTAATGCTTATGGTGAGGAATCACAGTTGCAACATCTCACAGTGTACCTCAAAATGAGTAGTTTATCACTGAGAAATGTCCTGCTTAAGTTGCCCTTGCAATGGACTTCACGCTCAGATTGATATGGTAAAATCGACATCATCATTACTGTCTTTACAGTGTGTACAATTGCTGAGGACTGAGGAAGCCTCTGGAGCTGAAGTACAGTTATGGTAATGGAAGTTTAGCTTACAACAAGCTCTGTAATCGGTACACCAATCACAACAGACTGGGTGTTCTGGCCAATCAGAGCAGGGTAGGCTCGCGGAAAGGAGGGATTTAGAGAGGCTGATTCATCCATCAAGTTGTTTGAAAATCTTTGAACAATGTGGTGATGTGCAATGTATATTATGAGAAAATGTAAGTGTTTTTTGACCTTTGATGCATGTAAACATGTTGTAGGAGACCTCCATAACAAAATTAGGAGCCTTTAAAATAGCATAATAGTGGCACTTTAAGAACAAAAATACAAAAAATAAAATGACATTATAAAAAACTAAAATAACCCTGGCTTGAAATGATTAGAAGTCAAAGCCTAATGTCAAACAGCACTTTACGGAAGTACTGTGGAAATCCTCTTCAAAGCAGCTGACCTCATTGACAATGACCAGGCGTCTTACAAAACTCAAAAGAGCAGGTTAAAGAAGGTGTGCTTTCACAAGTACAAAACATCTCCATGGAATACGGATTTTGTCAAAATGACTGTGCGTAATTGTCTCAATGACAGAAATAGCTTGTTTATTCCCAGGAGCACAGCTGAAGTATGGAGACAGAAATAGTACACAGAACAAGCCACATGCAGAATGAATCATCCTTCGCATTTATGATCTGCACAAATACATGGTACGAAAAACATATACTCAAAGTTTTACAGCCTATTTTTCTGTCATGATGTTTATCTTGGTTTACTCTGTATTATTTGATTTATATTATTAACACTACAGCTTGCCAAAGTGACCTCAGAATGAGATCTGATGAAAAAGACGTTATTTAATGATTTAAACAACTGATCTGGAAAAGCAATTTAGATCATCTTAAGTTCATGTGCATAACACGCAAATGTGTCTCCTGCATGAATAGCAGATGAAGATGCAATATTCTTCAAATATTTACAATAAACTGTTTGTTGCTGTTCCTGCATGTTATATTGTACATGATGATGCATGACAATTAGTGAATAAATAATGAAGATTATGATTGCTAAATAATAATTTTGATAACCAATAGGTCAAATCCCACTGTATCAAATCAATAGACCACTCATTTTTATTGTAGATGGCCTAACATCCAATATACTCTTAAAAATAAAGGTTCTTTATTATCATTGATGGTCCCATGAAGAACCTTTAACATCCATGGAACCTTTCCTTTGCATAAATGGTTCTTTATAGTTTAAAATATATTTATTTATTAAATAATTAATTAGATATTATGTCCTTTCTTTGGGGAACCCAAAATGTTTTCGTTTCATCACTGTGAAAATACCCTTTTTGGAACCTTTACTTTTAAGAGTGCATAGAATGCAACTGAGTGATGCAATAAAACTAGATACGGTGTAAATAAGAGATTTATACTGCATTGTAGTCTGCTTTATTGATAATAATGGAAGAACTCTGAGAGCTCACACTCTGCTCAGATACATTAAACTATGTAAACTAGCAGTGACAGCTTCATTCAGTATAATAGGATGAAAATGTTCTAATATTGTCGTGTTGCCCGCTTTCTGTATATCATTTATTAAAAATCTGAATAACACTATTGTTTTTCGTGCTGCTATGAAGGCCAAAGCGAAGTTGGTCGTTTAGTCACTGTCTTGATGTACTGATGTATAAAACAAGATAAAGATATTAAGGAACACTTTGTTTTGGATGTGTAACCTACATAAAAGAATATGACCTGCAGGTTCCCCGTGAAAAATTAGTGTTCTAATTTCACAAAATATTCGCAAACCCTCTTCTTTACTGAAGTTTTCAAACTCTTTGCAAGCACCGTTATGGTAAGATGTAAAAAGAAAGTTGGTAGCGTACTTCATCTCCAGCACTTCCTCCAGATGTCGCCTCCTCTCTGCCCTCAGTGTGGTAAGATGAGCTTCTTTCTCAGCCAGAGACTGTTGGGTGGATGACATCTTGGCCTTCATGGACTCAAGCTCCAGCTTAACCTTCTCCATCGCTCCAAGCAACTCTTCCATCTTTTTAGGAAATAGACAAAAGGTAACTCTATTTCATTATTGTTTTTTCTGTATTTCACAGACTGACCAAAGATACAGTCCTGTTGTAACCATTGTTTGGGAAATTTTTGTGTGCAAAATCCATTACTTTCAATAGGAATCCATGCAATTGGAAATGGTGCATGAGGGCAAAAGATTTCTCTACGCAAGAGATTCATATTTCAATAGTGCTTTTCACAATACATATTGTTTCAAAGCAGCTTTACAGAAAATGCATGTTTCTACATTGTAATTTAGAGATCTGATATGCGAATTTGCCATTTTGACCAACAAAACGCTGCCTTGTTTAAAAAGTGACTTCTTTTTGAGCTGTGCTTCATCACTAAACTATTGACAATGGCCCTTTTTTGCTTATGAAATTTTGCCAGATTTTCACCCTCAACTAGTGTCTGCTGAGTTTACCAGTTAGGTAAGCCAGGGTGCGCGGACAACAGCTCAAAGCACAGGACAGATACAACGGCAGAAAAAAAGCCTGGATTCCCAGAATCTCCCTGCTGGACTGGGTGCAGGTTCGGCGGCCACACCAGGAAAAACAAGCTCCACACTTTGTGGTCGCAGCCACAACAGGTACAAAAGCAGTTAGGTCCAGTTACATTCCAGCTATCTGATGGTTCTCGGTGGCATGCCAGTCAGCTTAGGAAAGTACTGTGTCCTTCTGGTGTGGATCATACCCATGGTGCTGCACTCCCCTGCTCTCTACTGAGTTCTTTGTGCCCCCTGCCCCCAGCACAGCATCCGGTGGCTCCGCAAGCAACAACCCTGCCATCATCGGCAGCATCGCCAGGCAGACCTACCACACTGCACACTCGACCTGCAAGCTTTCAGGATTACTTAACATCTTTTCATACTTAGCTCACTGGGAGGGGAAATGTTGCATGCTTAATTAGTCTAATAACTTGATGTTTAGTTAAAGTAATGTGTTTGTTACATTAATAAGATAGAATGAATGCCGGTTACTTTAAGGGTTGGGGAACGGGAAGTGACATGAACGTTTGAATGTTTTTCACACTGTTCGAGGATGTGAGACAAGTTGGCGAGAACAATAAAGAATTAAAGCCAGCTCAAGTAAGAGTCGTATTTACAAATATAACAACATTTCTAACATTTATAATGTGTTAAGAAGCAAATCTCAGAATTGCCTTTACAGGGACTTTAAACATTGATTGATCCTGAAACTGATCCTAAATGTTTTGATTTGAAATCAGCTAATCTCTACTGGAAAATCCAGGTAAAACTGGCTTCTGGTGGTATTAAATATTTTCTTGCTAGTCTAGATGGCTCATAAGCTAGCAGAGTTTGTCCTGGTTGAACATCTTGGTCAAGCTTGTTAGTGCTGGTAAATTACCTTGGACCAGCAAAAAACTGGCTACCATGTTTTAAAAACCAACATGACCAACTTAACCTGGTATGAGCTGGTTTCTCCAATAAGGTAATGCAGGTCAAATGTAAATACCACTTTTGGTTTTCTTATCCAGATAAAACATTTTAGAGCTTGGCATAACTTGAAAAATGTGTATTCATTATAAAATGCCCATGAAGTTTAAATATTTTATTAATTGACATGACGTTTCTAGGTCTAGAAATCAAACTTTAATTAAAGCCAACTTCCTCATATATTCAGGTTATCATATCCACACACACACACACTGTGCAAGCAGCATGTTGTGCTTTAGCTTTAGACAGTTTTCATAGTTAAACACATTCAGAGAAGTTATGTCTTTAAATTCATCCTCTTAAAAGCACCATCTCCACATACACATGCAGATAGGCGTCTTTGATAACTGCGTCACGACTCACTGTTATTCTGAGCATCTTGTGTCAAGAGCATTTTTTAGAACAGCATATCAAGTTGAAAATAAGTTTTAAAGAAATAGTCAACTAGTTATTCCCATAACACTTTACTAGTCAATTCTGAACATTTGTAATTTTACTAGTAAGCCTTGTAGTGTTGACCTGTTTCTCCTGGTGGGTTCGTGCGGCCTCCTCCTGTGCGAGAACCATCTCCCTCTCGGCAGTGATTTGAACACTCTCTCTGAGAGCCTCCTCTAGCTCCTCGATGCGCTCTGCCTTCTGCCGCAGGGACTCCTGGGGTAGACAGGGCTCAGCTCATCATAAGCACAACAGCATAGTTTGACAATGTTAGAAATATACAGTGATCTGTCAAAACAGAGGAGCCTATGACAAATCTGTCATAACTATCCCTCTGTATGTCTCACCTGCTGTGGGCCATCGTTGACATTTCTGCCCTTCCCTGGTGGCTCCTTGTGTTTGCCAGATGACTTCTTACTCTGCTCTTTCATTTGCCTGAAACATAAACATGAAGTGGTTGTGAGAGGAACTCTCTGGGGTTTAATAGTCAAATGAAGAGTTTAAGAGTTTTGGAGTGGAGGAGGCTGAGGGGTGTATAACATTAACTAATCTAATAGCTCTAAAAAAGAGCTGGTTCATCAATAAATATCACCAAGTCTGATCACATGTATAATAACTTCCTTGTGCTATTCATAAAGCTAAAACAGTGTTTATATGGAGGAGCAATTAAAACTTAAAACCCCATGAAATCGCTTGATGAAGGCAACTTTCCATGGGACATATTGAAGGGCTCATCACTTTATTTGAAAATAGGCAAAAGGGTTTATTTATGTCATCTATAAACTATGATTTGCTACTTTCTAGTTAATTTTAGAGATCATGTGATTGGAAATTAGGGATACACAATATATCGGTAACATATCGGTTATCAGACGTTTTTAAAAATGTATCTGATATTTAACTCTTTGCCCGCCATTGATGAACATTTTCGTCATTTCTGGGAACACGCTTCCCCGTCACTGATGGAATTTTCCGCCTTTCCATGTTTTCACTGTTATACACTAGGGGGCGCTATCACACATCTTCTGAAAGAGTACAGAATCTCCTAATCAAAACACATGTGAAGAAGATGCAGAAACAAGCAATATCATATGTAATTATATGCATATGTAAAATAACGTGATCAGCAACATTAAACAGCATATAAATCAAAACCGCCTAATGTTACTTAATGAAATGTCGACCCAGGACAAGCCATAGGACTGTGCGGGCATTAGGGGTGCTGAAAGACTCAATTTACTCCATCTATGTAGTCTTTGACAAAAACATGATTTTCTCAGCTTTTTGCTCAAAAGGTTGCTTTTTTATGAAACTTACCCACATTCAAGTGTTGATAAAAAAAAAGCAGATCATCTTTTTAAGCAGATCATCTGTTCTTTTGATATATTGCATGTTCAGATATTCATACAACAAAATATTCTGGGGGCCATGACATTTTTGTGAAAATGGTCAAAAACGCTGGTGGTGGCTGGCAACTTTTTTTTTTTAAACGCTGGCAGGGAAAGAGTTAATGATCATAATTATTTTTCATGCTCATTTTCCTTATTTTTATATTTAGATTAAGTTAAACTTTAAATCTTTAATTTAATAGCACTGTTAAATGTAATATTTAGCAAATTTCAAAATGAATATAACTTTTTCACACTGTAAGTTATAATGTTGGGATTCCTAAATTTACTTGTAGCATTTAAAATAGTTTTTAGTGTTTTATCTTTCATTTGTTTAGACAAAATAGTATTGAATTTAACATGAAAATAATGGTCGGCCAAAATTCTAAGATTGGTGCATCCCTAGAAAAAAGCTTTTTGTATGTCTGCTCTTTTTTTTAAATGTAAAAATGTAAAAAGTTAAACTAGCAGTTGACTAAAAGAATTTATTTCATGAATTTAAACAATAAATTTCAAGTATTTATAATTTATTTCATGAGGTCTTTAACAGGTTTAAACTTTAATTCTTGAGGACTTTTATGTGTGTGGAAGTACACATGTATCTACTAACCTGGAAGCCACACTAGGTACACATTTCCAGGTGAAAAAGTGAAAAAGAGGGAGACAAAAAGCAGAAGTTCAAAGGCCGCTTAGCGTGAGAAAAAAATACTTGATCAGTGCTTTAACACAAAACTCAAAGGGGGAGAAAGAAGCCCAGTCAAAACATCAGCCTCGTCAAACGCAGACACTGAAAACGTTTTGATGGCGATGCTTAAACACGGCAGCAAAAACGAATAAAGACGTAACATGTTTTGACTGCTACACCAATGCAACAGATAATTACATTTAAAAAAGAGGTGTGAGCAGGGAAATAGACTTACCTCTCCAGCTCACTGATTTTTCTGTCCTTGTCATTCTTCTCATTCTCCATCTGACGCAGGATGTCCAATAGACGATCGACTTCAGCCTGGGCTTTGGCGGAGTCCTCTCTGTGTCTGGCCACATCAGCCTCGAGTGAAGAAATGCGCTCGGATATCTCTGCATTGGCCTGTGCATTGGCTGCGGCACTCTGGACCTAATAGATGAGAGTGATATAAACACACCCACAACTTACACAAACTCAAACATATAAGTCCATGCTTACTCTCCCATTTGTTTTTGCCTTTGTAGTTTACAATGGCTACATTTCAATTCACATACTTGTACTATGCACTGTGTTGTAAGCATTTCCGTGACCTTTCCAGTTTTTTTTATAAATTGCAGATGGCTGGGTGAAATTTCATTTAAGTATATATCTCATTTAAGTAAATAATCTTTTGAATAAACAGATTTAAAGGGATAGTTCACCTGAAAATGAAAATCCTGTCATCATTTACTCACCCTCTTGTCATTCCAAACCTGTATACCTTTATTTCTTTTGCAGAACACAAAAGATATTTTGAAGTTGTTGATAACCAAACAGTTTTCGTTCCCATTGACTTGTATTTTTGACTTTTGTATTTTTTGTAGATACAATAGAAGTCAATGAGAACTGAAGCTGTTTGGTTAACAACATTCTTCAAATATCTTCTTTCCACAGAAGAAAGAAAGTTTAGAACGACAAACAAAAGAATTTAAATTTCTGGGTTGAATCCCTTTAAATTATTATATCTGTTTTTCGTGAAAAACGTTTCCAATATATTTTTATTCTAAAAATGTTCTCCACAAAAACACTTAAAAAAGCAATATCTAGCCAATTTAATATTTTACAGAAGAGCAAAAAATTTTACCAAACTATTTTATTTTAGTTTATTAATTTCCATGACCTTTTTAAGACTTATCCTTGCCTGGAAATTGCATTTGTAAAAAGTATGCCATTTAAAGAACTTTAGCTTACTTTGTATTTTTATACGTAATGTTTACAATCTTTTCTCAAGTAGTATGCAAATATTCAGCAAATTGGGACGCACTCGCTCACCTTCTTCAGTTGGTTTTCAAGCTTAGTGCATTCCTCCCTCCTCTGCTCAAGGGCGATCTCTAGGCTTTTCAGTTTGGAGTCTTTCTTTAGGCCAGATGAGGCCAGCGACGATGCATGCTCTTTGAGATCCAGCAGAGAAGTCTGAAACCAAACTTAGCATTGAGGTATACAAGCTATACAACACTATGAGTATACATGTACCTTTAGAAGCTCATGGCATGATTGGCACTTAACCAACCTGTCACATAGGATATATGCTTGTAAGTATGTTTCGAGGTTCAACACATTACTTAAATATCCTTAAAACAACATAGCAGGTTTATTATCGTTAACTAAGACTAAAACTTAAACTAAACAAATATTAGAATTGTTGCCTTGGCAACTAACTGAAATAAGTTTGTTTAAAATGACTTACTGGATAGAAATAAAAACTTTTAAAGAAAACTAATATAATTGACAAAAGCACATACAATTACTAAAAATGTAACTAAAATGAAAAAGAAAATCTAAAAATAAAAACTAATTCAAAATAGTAATAAAAAAATATAAATCTAAAAATGACACTGCAACATAGAGATGCAAAATTGTGACAAGATGTGACAGAAATCAGAATTTTTTTTGTATTTGTTTTATTTGAGAGAAAAATTGCATTGAATTAAGTTGCTTTTTCTCAACCTCATTGGCCAATTATATTTTCAAATTTTAAGCATAAACCTCACTATATCTTGTTAGATTTATGTTCAAATCTATTTGCCAGTGGGGTAAGAAAAATAAAGTTAATTAAATATATTCTATGAAAACATGTTTTAATATCTTAAGCAATTTTGCTCTTAAGTAAATTTAATCCAAAATATTTTTACAGGACAAAAGATAAAAACACATTGTTTTGTGTAGTGTTCTGTGCCCAATTCAGAGGTGCATGTTATTCTACAACAACAAAAAAATCATAATCATGTAATGTGCTTTTAATGGCATTTCTTTCAGCACTGTTTGTTGGTCTCTAACCTCTCGGTCTGACAGATCTCCCTGCAGCATGCTGACTTTCTCCTTTAACTCCCTCAGCTCTTTTTTACTGCTGTCCAGCTCCTCTGCTTTCTCTCGCTCCTCACGATCACGTTGCTCCTTCAGACGCTCAATAATACGTTCCTGTTTAGAAGTGGACACATTAACACAGTAGTGCCAAAAAGCCATTATATAGAACGAACATGAAATGTTTATAACTAAGCACAGATGTTCCGACTCCAGATTACGACCATGCCGATGCCATTTGGAAGTCCTGTAAAACGATTTGTCCTGCAGTCTGTTATAGCATCCTCTAGAGGTGATCCTCACCTTCTCAGCCAGTGAGTCCTCCAGTGTAGTGAGGGCTGTGTCTGTATTAGAAGTGTCTGTCTGTAGAGACTTCACCCTCTCTCTAAGGCTGCTCATCTGCTTCTCTTTATCCCTCAGCTGCTCCTGCAGATTTTCAATCTGAAACACAGGAATTTTATATACATCAACATTTTTAATGTAGTGATTTTTTTTACATTTTCTAAGAGTATTTTTAATAGTATTTCCTGCATTTGAAGGAAAAGCTATTAGTTGAGCCACTAGCACAGCTTACCCCAAAGCATCTGACACACTTTACCCCACAGCTATTTGGGAAAAATACTTCATGGTCAAAGTATGTATACTGTAGCAATTTATCTACATGTATGATACATATTTTTAGACCTGGATCATTTTGACATAAAATAGATTTTTGACATAAAATTCATTTTAATTTAGTTAACAAAAATGTTTGAAGTATTTTAGTGTACAAAAAAAAGGCATGATGTGCCTATATAAAAATCTACAATGGTAATATATAATACATTTTTTATGCTAAAATACTATGAATACAGTTATTGTTGTTATAATAAACCCTGTATTAAATTACTATGGTTTTACAGTAGCAATAACTGTGCTATTTTGGTGGAAATTATTGTTAAATCGTTGTATTTTGGGAGTCATTTTACTCAGGATTGTTTTTGTTGTCTTTCTTATTTTTGTTCTTTATTAAAGTTATATATATATATATATATTGTATTTTTAAAAAATAATTAATACATTTTTCTTTGTGTTTTATTATTATTTTTAGTAGTAGTAGAATTGTTGTTTGTTTATTTTTTATCATTTTTCTTTGAATTTTCTTTTTTACTTGTATTTTAACTTTTTTTTTAACTAATTTTATTTTATATATTATTGTTGTTGAGTTGATTTATTTTTTTACTATATATATATATATATATATATATATATATATATACGCACACTTAATAATCAGTTTAACAGTATTAAAACAGTATTAATTGTATTATTAGGTTCTCGTAGATGTATTTTTTATGTATGGCATGTACGACTTTTGAAACTTCTGTATTTATAAGCATAGTGGATGGGTGACTCACTTCTGACACATGTAAAAAGAAAACATTTTGTTCATTGTTATCAATGGTTTCCTGTAATAAAAAGTAAAATAAAGACTCTTTGCATTGTTGAATCAAGCCCTCACTTTTTTCTGAAGGACGTTGACTTTACGCTCCTTGACATCCAGCATGTCCTTCAGATCATGGATTTCTCCGTTGAGTGTGCTCTTTTCTTCAGACATTTCCTGGATTTGCTTACTCTTTTTGTTTAACGTGGTCTCCTTCTCCTCCAGACGCAACCTCAGAGCATCCACCTGCAAAACAGTTGTGCGCAGTGGTCAGAGAACCTGACGGTTTGATGAGTGAAGACTAACCACTGGTGTGCTCTACTACCTCTGTCTGTAGAATAGCAGCACGTTGTTCTTTGGCAGTCAGAGACTCTTTGAGCACTTCAATATGCTGTTTGCTGTCAGAGAACTGGTTAGTCAGGGTTTCCAGTTTGGTCTGCAAGCCGAGGAGCTGGGTGTCCTTCCTGGAAAGGTCTTGCTTAACTTGGTCCATCTAAATAAAATAATTATTTGACATTTGTTATTCATATGTGAGGCTAATCCTGTTCTTCAAAAGCAGACCATGCAGTACCTTGTTCTTCATGAACTTGGTGTGGTTGCGGTAGACCTCCATCTGCTTGGCCTCCTCCTGCCGTTCTTCACAGCTGAGCATGCTACTGGATCGAAGCATCATGACCTGGTCCTCCAGCTCTCTGAGACCCCGCTCTAGAGAACTGATCTGAGAATCCTGAGACACGTCATAGGTTTGATGTCAATAATGTCAACCAATCACAATGTGCCAAATTTCAATATGCAACTTGGAATTTACTACACAAGTTGCATGGTTTACTTTAATGCTACTTTTCTGCTGTGCCATTTTTGGTCAGTGTTTACTTCCGTTATATGAAACATACATCCTGCCTAACATTATCGACAGAAGAAAGAAAATCACACCGGTCTGAGGGTATGAGTAAATGATGACAGAATTGTCATTTTTTGCTTTTCTACTCTTGTGAAAAAGTACTCTTAATTGAATTGAATGTGCACTTGTAGTGGATTTCTAACCCTAAAAGTATGTTTTTAAAAAACTGTATTTGCAGATAATATAATATTATTGAAATAAAAGGCCACTTAAGTATACTCAAGAGTATGTTTCCTAACACACTTAAGTACACTGTTAAAAAGTGCACTTTGTAATAATGTCAAATTAAAAGTTTTAAGTATGTAAAGTATATTTAAACCATTTAAATTTAAATAATGTTTTAATCCATTTTTGCCATGCTTTAAAGAAGTACACTTATTTTGAAGTGTTGACTGACAAAGCAACGGATATGTAAATTACTTGATTACATTTTTAACTGTATAGGTATGCAATATATAATTTAAAATCAGTAATATGTATTCAATACATGACATAAACGTTTCAATAGAAATTACTATTTGTCAATACATTCACTTTACCTATATTTGTAATTATGAAATTACATATAAAGATGTACTTAAGTGTGTCAAAAAAGCATTCTAAAGTTAATTTAATTAAGTTAAAGCTAATTGCTTTTAATTGAAATGTAAACTATCATGTATTTTCATTAAATTGCAATTAACATGCAATTAAGTGTCATAAAACACTCAATTCACACTTAAGTATATTCTTTTAAAGTATATTATTTCTCTTTTTAAAAGTATGCTAAAGTGTGCTCCTTTTTCACAAGGGTTTTAAGCTTTATAATAGTACAGTGCAAAATATTGTTTGATATTTTACATCAATTTGTATGTGCTTTTAATGCACAGATAGACAAAAGAAAAACGTGATTCCTGTCATCATACGTAAACCGATTAACACAATTAAAATAGGAGCTAAAGTACTACCTTCATCTCAATTACAGTCTGAAGAGCTTTGGTTTTCGTAGTCTCTGGCGTCCCCTCGAGGCGACGATGCAGCTCCTGCAATTAAAGACACATGGTTGGCACTTCCTTCACACCAGTGCCAGAAATAGAGCTCTCAGATATGTCGTCATACCTTGAGGGAGAGCAGCACTGTTTAGTTTTGGCTGAATTCTCCATCACATTGCAGGAGCTGTACTCTATTATAAGTACAAATAGGCTCTCCTGCTATCTAGTTCAATTAAGTATCCTACTTTTTTGTGCTTTGAGGAGAATAGGTGCCGTCATTATGTGACTGAGTGTTGTATAATGGTGCATGAAGAGAGAATAGACTTTCTGCTTTAATTCACTGCAGTTGATTGTATGTGGCACTTTCCAAAAATATTGCCAGAAACTGTCTTTTTATTTCTTTTTTACATGTTCAGTGAAAGGATGTGCTTAACCTTCAGAAAATGTTGGTCCTCAACTGCAAGAGGTCATACTAAATATTGTATAAGCTGTTTTATTTGCTATTCATTTTATATGAGGATTGTCATTTTTGCAAACCTGGTACCCAAATAACTGTTTAAAAATAACCCAAAAATAGTTCGAATTTATTTTATAACAATATACATAAACATATATAAATATCAAAATTAAAGAAACTTATTTTCTAAAATAAAAAAACATAATACTAGTATTGGTTGCAAGTAACAGGGTTGGAAATTTAGCCTATATTTAATTCAGTTTATCATGTTAAGGACCCAATTGTTTTTATATATATATATATATATATATATATATATATATATATATATATATAAATATAAATGAAAGAAAAGTATTTGTTTGATAACTTTTCTTACAATTACTTGGGTAATAGGATTGAGTGGTTGAGCTTGACAAATGCAGACAAATTAAATCTAGAAAATATAAATATAAATATAATATAAAGAATATAAAAAAAATTGTAATGGGTACTAAACAGTACATTTTTGGAAATTAAAATAAAAAATGTTTTTATGAATGTAAATATATCAAAGTTATGACTTAACATCAAATGGCATATATATAAATAAATAAAATAATAATAATTATATATATATGTGTGTGTATTTTTTTAAACTATAGTGCACCAATTTTTTTCCTATTCATGTAAACAGTTCCTTTTTTATATTTTATAATTTTCATATTTTGCCATTTGTATTTTTAACTCCAGTTATCACACACCTCTCTCAAAGCCACTAGCTCTTTATCACGCTGTTCTAGAAGGTTCTCCAGGTGGTGCGCGTGCATCTCCGCATCTGCGAGGCGACGTGTGCGCTCATGGTCCTCTTCACTGGCTTTAGCCGAGGGTCCCTTGCTGTGCAACATCTCCAGGAGCTTTTTGACGGAGTCATCGCGAGCAGCTAGCGTCTGCCGCTGGGTCTCCATGCGAACCTCCATCTCCTCCAAGGTACGCCGGAGCAAGAACAGCTCTCGCGCCTGCCTTTCCTGCTCCTCACTGGGCTCACAGGCCAGCGGCTCCCCAGGTGGCTGGAGAAGCTGATTCAAGTCACGCTGTATACGCAGCTCAGCCTGCAGCGCCTGCACGGTTGTCTGCAGGTGCTGTGATGGACAAGAGAATCATTTACTCACAAATCACTTAAATATATTTGAAAGTTTAGAGACATTGGCTGTTGGTAGATTTTGGAACTGATATAAGACTTAACAGCCAGGAAATCAAGGTTATCGGTTTCATGTCATAGTTTATCAGATATTATCCTATTATTTATAAAAGCATCTCACAAAAAACATTTCTTCATTCATCAGTGAATGCAGTTCAATCTATAGTATCATCTTTCATATAAGCAGTAACATGAGTAATTACTGAGAACAGTTGTGATGTAAGCATCTCATTTGTAACTACTACAACTACCTAACATGTTGCACTCTGGTGCTCATGTGGATGATGCAGATTTTAGTCCCGCCTGTAACATTCCGCTCTTTTACATGCAATTACAATTAATAGAGACTGAGGTTTTGAAAGCATCATAAAAATATCATAAAATGTTATGTCCATATCAGTGTTGTCATTGTTAACTAAAATATAATTATTGTTTTTGGTGATTGAAATAAAGCTGAAATATAATAAACTTGTTGCCTTGCCAACTAACTTAAATAAATATGTGTAAGTTGAAGTACTAAACTCACTAAAACTAAATAAATAAAATAAAGCAAAATATATATTTTTTTTAAAATAAAAAAGCACATAACAAAATTACTCAAATTAAAATGAAAACTGTAAATATAAAATTCTGAAATATTCTATAAAATTCTAAATTGTAGTCGTTACTCACTGATAATTTCCCCCTCCTGTGGCTTAACCTTGCTTACTGACTCACTGATTCAGTGAGTTGAACTCAAGAACCGGGTCAGTCTTATTTCTGAACAAATAATTAAAACTGGTACTATGAACTGGATCAAGAGATTAATTGAAAAGATTTGACTAAAAAAAAGATTCATTAATTTGTCAAGGAGCTCTAGAGTGGATTTTTTAGTGAATAACAGCTTAAACAGCTTAAAATTATAAATTTATGTTAACAAAGATGAATAAATACTGTAACAAACGTATTGCTTAATGTTAGTTATGCATTAACTAAAGTTAACAAAACCTTATTGTAAAGTGTTACCATATTTTGAAGCTTAAAATTCACTGACCATCTTAACAGCAACCAATACAATTCTTTAAACTTTACTTTTGTGTTACACAGAAAAAAGCAAGTCGCATAGGTTTCGAACAACAAGTGTGTCCATTTTCATTTTGTGGTGATCTACCTACATCTATCTACAATCCACCATGGACTTGTCCTCAACATTAGTTTTAAAGGTGGCAAGAAAAAATGAACGTGTGCTAATTTTGTCATCTCACACTAATCTTTACTCCAAATTCATGCACGCAACTATGTTACAAACCTGATGGCAGCCAAAAGGCGACCATACAACAATAATTATACAATTTCTTAATCATACACACACACATATACACAACTGTGCCATAATTAATGGTAAGATCTCATTAAGCCCAACAGGCACAAAACTACTTGCCAAAAATCACCAAATAACACATACTAAGTCCGAGTTTGAGCTATCTGATGATTTGTGTGTTAATTTCAATCTCAAGCGAATGGTGTGAGGAGCGTGATAATGCTGATTATGCTAGTGAATAACCAGGCTGTCATTAGCTTAGTGCTGTACGCCCCATCATCTGGGAATCTGTCATGACAGCCATGTTGCAGTGAATCATGGTTTGAAGCTAATCATTCAAATAAAGGGAGTGTTTCAAATGCAACATAGATGAAGGACTATGCCACTGTCACTGCTACCAAAACCCATCTTAGTATCTCAACGTACATATAAAAGGACCACTGAATATCTGAAAACAGAGTTTCATTCTTAATTAGCTCAGATGTATTACTCATCGAGCATATTGTCGCTAGCAGGAATTCAGGCAGTGCAGTGAGCCGCACACAGCAGGACCAGGATGTCCATTTCAGGATTGGCCATTAGCATCACTTCACAGCGGAGGTAGACTTTTCCTTCTCGTTTGAAGACGAGCTGGATCTTTAATCATGCAATTCTCACTCCTATAAATCTATAAAAATGCGTTGATGCAATGAAAATGTGTCTATAAATAGTTATACCCAACCTAAGATGGTTTGCTGGTCTTAACTAGATTGTCAGTTCTTCCTGACACATGCATTTCAGGGCAGTGTTTAGAATGGAAAACAATTGCACTGATTACTGAATACTGATCATTATATACAGTATACTGCTTGCTATTTTAAAAATAGCATGCATGACAATACGCATTATGAAGATGAACATTTTAAATAGCAGCATACGCTGTTGTCACATTAAGCTAGTGATGTCCTGTTCAAATAAAAATCTCCAAATTTTGCATGGTTTTTAGTTAAAAAAACCCCCACTAATAATCTTGAATAAAAATATGAAAATCGTGTCTGATATTACAGATATTACACTACCAAGGACAGTGTGCTCTGCATAATGCATATTTTGGTAAATGTAGGGGGTATTCTGTGCATATTAAAACATGCATACTATATGAAGTACTATACTATAAATAGTATGGGTATAGTGACTATATATATGTGCTAATAAGTTGAATAAGTTGTGTCCCAAAAATTTTAATTATTTTACAGTTTATACAGCTATTTTAGTATTATTTACCTGTGTGTGTCTAATAAATACGAATATATATATATATATATATATATATATATATATATATATATATATATATATATATATATATATATATATATATATATTATTTTTATATTAGTATTTATTAGCTTTTACTCAGTTTATGTTTCATTCATTTCATTTTTGGTATTTCTATACAGCTTTATTTATTTATTTTCCATTTTAGCAATTTTAGTACTTCAACTCAAACTTATTTCAGAAAATATTAAAGCATAAAGCATCCACATTTAAGTTCCACACTTTTGTTGAATTCGGAATAGCATACTAGCATATTACTATTACCATTTCTGCCATAAGAAGAGTTGTATGGTAGCAAAGACTATAGATATAGAAAGACAGTTCATTCCTTATTAGTTATGAATGGAAGAAACTGCAACGCGCTTTTAAGTAAAAGAGCCGATCGCTGTGTAATGATGCATTACGTCACTGCAGCTGTCGTAAAAAGCTCCGGTTCCCATAGAAACCTGAGACTTGTGCTTAGCATTGGCTCGTCTAGCCTGAAAAATAAGCTTTTTTTAGCGCTATTTGAGCAAAAGAAACAACATTTATGGGACAGTTCATGTCAGATTTTGTTGCTGATTTGAAATATGTTATTTAATTGTGAGCTTGCCAAGCAGTTTTTGAGATTTCAGGATTTCCCCATTCAAATAGATAGGACTTGGTCTTGGATGCCGAAATAGCTGCCGGGAGGCGTTGCAAATATGGCCGGCGAATAAACAGGGACTTTGACTTAGTATGCTACAAATTCTGCCCTTTTTTTTGTTGAGGAAGTACATCATCCATGTACTCATACACTACGGCTCGCTGTGCTTTTCAGTGTGAACACAGTACTTGCACTACTTATAAAATGGCAGAGAATAGTTAAGTATGCAAAATGGGACGCACTTATCCAAAATGTATCAGTGTAAATCTATTTCTAGATAGAAGTACTTTTATAGATATGCAGTGCCTTTTGGTACTGATCTAGGATACTAATTTAAATCTAGATTCCTTTAAGCACATGCTTTAATCCACGAAACAACTCTCCGATGAGCAATAAATTATCACTTATACTTAAAAAACAAGCATATCCTGCCAGATGTACTCACCTGTGTCTCATCTTGCACTGCGCGATACTGCTCCTTCCACACTACTATTTTGGACGCCTCGTCTTTGCGCAGCGCACGTTCCTTCTTCAGCTCTGGGCTCCAGAAGCTTTTGATGGAGCTCATGGAGGAGCTGAGCTTGCTCTCCTTCACCTCGATCTCCTTCCGAAGGAGCTCGTTCTCTCTCAGCACCTCCTTGAGCTGGGCTTGGAGCTCCATGATAGTGTTATCCCTCGCCTGACGAAGGGAGTGAGGAACGGTTGAAGCTGCATGGATCTCCCCTCCAAAGCCCATAGAGTCCGTCGACACTGCCGGCACCATGGCCATGTCAGGTGTGCTGCCTGTAACCGTTCCCCGGACCCCATAGGGAATGCTGCCTCCAAAGCGTCCCGTTGCTACTCCGCTCTTAGGGAGGTCAGAGGAGGTGCCGATTGCGACCTCGTTGTCGCTCATGTACATCGGCCCTGACGTGGCGTAGGCAGCATTGAGAGATTGAATGTTCTCCATGGACAACGTCTTGCCTCCAGAGCCACCCGGGCCTCCGCCGCTGCCCCCCATGCTGTTGGTGCGACGGTGGCCCATGCGGGGTGACCGAGGCAGTCGTGGCGAGCGACCCGAGTTGCCCTGGTTGTTTCTACCCCCACTGTGATTACTGTCCATTTTGCTCACAGAGCGTGAACTTCCGTACATTTTGGTTAATTTGGTAAATTTACCCACCAAAAAAATGTATGTGAGGAAATATGCTAATAGGCAGGCCAGGTCATCTTCATCTCATGTATAAGGAATGTGATCTGTAAAGCAAAGGCCGGTCTTCAGTACTTTTCTTTCAAATGGAGCAACTATGCTGGCCTGTAAAATTAAATAAAAAGGCAAAACCCTCAAAACACACATATTAATATTATATCATTATATTATATATCTCTACCAAAAAAACATAGATCAAATGACCCAGACATTTAAAATTTGGGGGTTTTCCTCAAATTTTTGAATTGTAATTGTATCTGGAGTTTAATTTATTTCCATAAATTTTATTCTAAGCCTATACTGGGATGGCCTTAATGCCTACAAAACCCAAACCCAAAGTGACCTGTAGCTGGCAGACATCTGTATTCTCTGTCTCTAGTTTTGCAGTGGTTTTTGCTTAAAACTAGTCAAAATCTACCAGTATGGTAAACCACAGAAAGTTGGATAATCCAATATAGTGTTTTATGATATCTTGTGCAGTATTTACAGCTACTGATTTGCTTTAGTGGGTAATAATTATAGCTATAATTGTTCATATTGAGACTTCAAATATTCTAAATGGACAGCATGTTTAAAAATGCCCTCTAAAATGTACAAAAAATCAGTTCCAGACAGCAAATACAGTTACATTTTATACAATGGTTTCAACAAACAACAGAGATTAAAAAGCTATATGTTTAGTCATTGATGTTAAGCTTCCCCCCCCCCCCCCCCCCCCCACACACACACACACCACTTCTACGTTAACCTTACTATTGTTCATATCATATCATCATTGTATCTTAATAGAAATCTGGATCGTGCCATGGACAATTACTCTCATATACAAAAATAATTCACTAGCTAGCCTATGTAATAATGCATCTCCCATTTAAACACCGAATGAGTGAATCGAAGGAAAGGTGGGGTTTCAATGTAGGCTCACACTCCAAGGTTATGAAACATTTAATGTCAACAGCTATACCAACATTATTATGGGATGCTCAGCTAATGATTTATACTCTAAACACATATTCAATGTCCATCGCTGTCGATTCAATAATGTTGTTCTATTTAGGTGAAGGCTGCTCACAGCGTTGACAAACCAACCAGAAGCGTCGGCATTTCCACACACCACGTCAATGAGACTTGCAAATGCGCAAAATCACAGACTACAATTCTTATACAATTTAGATTACGGATATACTAAACCTAATCTTCCGTAAAAGTCATGCCTTGCAATCGTTCAGCCACAATCCTGAGCATCCTCCCTCAATGTCCTTCTTCTCCACCATTGCATGGCTTAACACATTTGCCTCCCCTTTTGTTAGTAATAGCTGTCCAGCAAATGCGACAATAAATGCGAAGCGCTATTTGAATATAAATATATGTAGATATTGAATAACCGTAACCATATACAAGCATTCACTGTTTTATTATAAACCACAATAGGTTTTTGTCCTCCCCAAAAAAATCTATTTACCTTGTATGGTTGGTCTATTTCATCCGATATGTAACGACCGTCTGTCCAAGAGATTTGTGATAGAGAGGAAGCGGCCTATTTTTCTTTGTATTGCTTTATGATTTTATTATTTGCAGACATACACCAGCATCTTCTCAGAGCTGGAGGACTTCAGTGACGTAACGCCTACGCTGCGCGCTCACAACACTCGCCTCTGAAATGCCAACGCCATGCTACGAAGGTCATTTTATTTAAAAAAAATAATAAAAAATAATATATATAAATATATATATTTGTATATTATATTTAATATATATTTATATACAGACCTATTTGTAAATATATAAAATATGTATTATTATAAATTTATGTTTATACCCTAATATTATCCTTTATGTGTATAATATTATCTTTATTTACATCTCTGAATAGTCATCCTCCCTCAAGCCATGTAAATTTCTAAGCTACACTTTTATCACCTCCCAGTCAGTTTATAGATAGAGAGAACAGAGATAATCACCAGTTGGTGGGGTTTGATCCCTCTTAAAGAGACAGTTCCCCCAAAATGGACAAATCTGTCATCCTTTACTCACACTCATATTGTACCAAACCTGATTTTCTTTCTTCCGTGAAATTTGGTGCTAAGTATATTATCGTAAATTAATTTATTTTGGAAGAGTTCATTGAACCTTTAGACAAAATATTAAAAGTAAATTAAAAAAAAAAAGTTTGCATATTCATTTTATGTTTTGTATCATATTTAATGCATCAGGCTTTAGGCTCGCTCATAGCCTATATGATATTTTGAGAATATGGAGCTTATACTCAAGAAGGCCCAAACAGAGCAAAAATATGTAATTTGCAGATGTTATTTATATGACCAAAATGCAAGATGGCATTCTCATAACTGCATGTAAATCAATTACACGCTGCTTAAATTAAAATAAGCATAAAAATATAAACTATCACTGTACACCAATAATGTCTTACAGTGGTATTTAAATGCAATACAGTGATGATTGGGAGATAACATAAACAATCTTTAAAAGCCTGTTGCTTCATATTGTCAAATTTAAAAAAAAACTATGGAAGTCAATGGGGCCCATCAACTGTTTGGTAACATTTTTCAAAATATCTTCGTTTGTGTTCAGCAGAAGAAAGAGATCCATACGGGTTTTGGAACAACTTGAGGGTGAGTAAATGATTGGGTGAACTATCCCTTTAAATTATCATGGCATGTACACTGAGGATAAGAACAGTCTCAGTCCCCATTCACTATGAAAAGGATGTAATAAAAGTAAATGGTGACTGAGTCTTGCATTAAACCTTCTTGTGTTCCACTGAAGAAATAAAGTCATGCGTGTTTAGTTAATGTTGACAGAATTGTCATTTTGAGTGAACTGTTCCTTTAAAACCCGGTATAATACATGCACTTGATGGTTCAGCAGGCGGCGCTATTTTCTAACTGTAAGAGATGTCTCGATTATTCGGATAAAGACAAGCAGGGGGAGTGGACAGAGTCCGGGTTATTGTTGTCACGAACCGGTTTGTTCATGTAGAATGAATTTGTGCGATGGCGAAAATGTAGGGAATCGATGGCATGCAGATTGCGCAGCCTTGAACCCAGCGCGTGCTAATCGTCTACATCTGTATGGGATCTGTAACTGTCAACAATAGAGCCACAAAGCGCTCGCGAGCGTGCTGCACCCAACGCCAAGTTTTGTGTCGGCATAAATGGATATAGTCTCAAGGGTTTTCGATTATTGTTTTGCATCCTGTAGATGTAAATAGTGCAACGTCAACTTGAACTGCATCGTTTGCACGCGCGACGTCATGCACTGGATGAGTGTACAAGGAAGATGAATCGAGGTCAGTTGAAAGGGAATAACAAAGAGAACCTGCTCTGCAGTCTCGCGAGCAACCATTAGCGGAAGCGGCACGTTGTTGTAGTGTTTGACATTCGAACTTCGCAGTATCGCTCGAGACGGTTGAGAGCGGAGGCACAGTAACCGACGTTTAGCCATTTTGTCGCGTTTTTACTGACAAAAACATCCGTTGAGCGAGAGACATTTAGTTTATCACTTCATTTCCGCCGGTTAAACGCTATTTCAAATACTGAGCACGCGCGTTTTGGGAATTACCGGTTAAACCTGGAGTTGGTTATTCACCGATAACTGAAGATGACGACGCTTAACATTATGGTAAGTTTTTGTCTTAAATGTGGTGACAAAACGGCTGTTAGTAAAACTAAACGTGGTCGTGACTTATATTTATTTATTTACTAGTAGTTAACTTTGGTTTTAGCTCCTTTTTGGTCAACACCAGATACATATAACGTATAGACTCACTTAAAGGGGTAACTTAACGTTAGTTAATCTAAAAATTTAAATAGTTTACTCATTCATTTACTCGTCATTATGTCGGTCCAACCCCGTATGACTTTATTTCTTTTGTGGAGTACTAAAGAAAGAGAAATTAAGAAATTGCTGTTCGGATTTTTTCCCCCAATGATTGTGAATGGAGACTGGTTCTTTCAACCTTAAAAATGTCGCACGTCACCATAAAAGTATTATAAAACTAGTCCACAGACTCTTGGGCTAACTTATATTCCAATTCTTCTTGAGTCTTATGATAACTATATGAAACTGACATAATGACGTTTGATTAAAAAAAATATTTTGAGGCTTGACATCTTGAGTCACCACTCATTCACAGTCATCGCATGAGGAAAAACATTGGCCAGTAACGTTACATTCTTCAGTAGCATATTTTACTTTTTGTAAAATAAATACAATTTTAATGTAACTTATTTGAGACTGTAGACGGTTTGGTGTTCACACATGGTGAGGGTGACTCTAATTTACTAATCCCGCAACATATGTTCACTGTACTGAAGATAGATACTGTTTGTTCACTGTCTTGAGGGATTTATTTCAAATGCTTTAAATATACACAAAAAAAAGTGGAGATGTAAGTTACCTTTGTTGTTTACATTTAAATAGGATATATGTTATATAAATTAGCTAGTTGGGATATGTATTTAAAAAAAGAGAAATTTTCCTTGAGGGTTAAATGTGAAAAATCAAAGAAATACTTCCTCCTACTCTGTCTTTATCTTAAAGTTTCAGTATGACTGGTCTATTTTTATGTTAATAACCCTTACATCCTTGCTTTTAGTAAGCGAAAGTAAAGTCTTATTAATCTCATTTGAACTGTTTAATATTTTCCTGGTTGTGGAAAAGCCATTGCCTTGTGTACAAGTATACCTATACATTTGTTAACTCTGGCTAACCACCTTGGTTAAAATGTATTTTGTCTCTTTCAGTGGATCGGACGCAAGGGTTAAACTTTGTGCCCTGGTACGACCTTGGGGTCGAAAGTGATCATCACATTTATCAGTGGGCTATTGCCCTGCCCCCTCAGGAGACCCCCTATGAGGATTGAATACACCCCACAGTTTTTCACAGGATGGATGAGCTGGCTGTGAGGTCTCCTTTTTATCATCAACGTTATTTGATCTGTGCATGGATCCTGCGTTACTTTTATCACCAAGCACTTCCTGTGCTCCTCTCCAACACTTTAGTTTGCAAGAGCATTGACTTTATCTGAACTGCTGTTTTGAGAGGAGGGAGGTTTTGGTGAATTTCCATTTGATTTGAAGCAACCTCTTCTCATTATCATATATTTATACTTTTTTCTATGCAAGGATAGCATGTAAAGTTTTACCCGACTTTTCACTCCACTGGGTGGAGAAATGTCAGAAAATCTCAGCGACAAGATGGTTAAGTTCCTTTCCCCCCCTTCGAAGAATGTCAACGGCTCCAGCTCAGACACGCTGGTGGGTGAGCGTCTAGGTGTCGAGGTCCGGCGTCGCCACCACACAATGGAGCGGGAACTGCTGAAGGCAGAGCATCGTTTTTTCCGTCGCAGTGTCATCAACGACTCCAATGCCACGGCGCTGGAGCTGCCCAGCAAGAACGCAATCCTAACTATCTCAACGGACTCCCAAGCTCTTGTTTGTGAACCTCCTGCCCTGGAAACCAAAGCCGCTTCTGTGGCCACACAAGCTAATGTGTTGGTTGCACCAGAAAAGAAAGCGGCTGACAGTGTCGAGGCAGCCGTTGAGTCTAAGCCAGTGTCGATTGCGAATGCTGGACAGATTCTTTCTGCAGAAGCACCACGTTTGGGTGCGGAGCTGAAGTCTGGAGATAATGCTGACGGAAAACGAGAGGATGAGAAAGAGGACGATGAAGAAAGTAAAGAGAAGGCACGAGCTGAGGCAGAGTTACGGGATGCTAAGAAGGAACAGGAGGACATTGAGGAAGTTGAGACAAATGCAGTCGGGACGTCACCGGATGGCCGTTTCTTAAAGTTTGACATTGAGATAGGACGTGGCTCTTTCAAGACTGTCTACAAGGGTCTGGATACTGAAACAACGGTGGAGGTGGCATGGTGCGAGTTACAGGTATGTTTCTTGTATTTGTAAAAAAATTGTTGTTTCCTTAAAGGTGCACTGTGTAAATTTTAGCGGCATCTAGTGGTGAGGTTGTGAATTGCAACCATCTACCGCTCACCCCTCCCTTTCGAAATATGTAGAGAAGCTACGGTGGCTGACACAGGACAAAAATGTCGTCGTCTGAGACAGAAGAGAGTAGCTAGCACTCTGTAGTGCAGTTTGTCCGTTTAGGGCTACTGTAGAAACAGGACGGTGCAAAATGGCGACTTCACTGTAAGGGGACCCGTTGTGTATGTAGATAGAAATGGCTCATTCTAAGGTAATAAAAACATAATGGTTCATTATGTAAGGTCTTTATACACCACTGAAAACAGTTATGTATATTATATTGCATTTCTGTCAATAGATCCTCAAATACTTCACACTGCACCTTTAAGGCCAATTCACACTTAACCAACAGATAGACACTTCATCAGTATTTGTCGGATCAGTGTGTTACCCTGTCGGAGTCTGTTGCTGTCTGTCGGAGCTTGATTTTGCTGATTGAACATGCTGAATCTGAATTAGAACGTCTGAGAAGTGACGTGCTCGCCTTTGGTCTGCGTCTGTCAGTGTGAATTTGCCTACAGAGTCCATTAGTCCCCCCCACCAAGCTGGCCATTTTTTCCATTCCATCCATTCCATTCATTCCTTCTTTAAAGGAATAGTTCACCTTAAAATAAAAATTATGTCATCATTCATTCTCTGAAGTTGTTTCCAAACCTGTATGAGTGTCTTTCTTCTGCTGAACACAAAATAAGATATTTTAAAGAATGTCAGTAACCAAACAGTTTATGGTCCCCATTGACTTCCATAGTAGGAAAAAAAACCTCAATGGTGACCATAAACTGTTTGGTTACTGACATTCTTTAAAATATCTTATTTTGTGTTCAGCAGAAGAAAGAAACTCATACAGGTTTGGAAACAAGTTGAGGGAGAGTAAATGATGACAGAATTTTTATTTTAGGGTGAATTATTCCTTTAAAGCGTTATAGGCCATTAGGGATGTTACGGTGAGGAAATTTTCCCACCGGTTAATTGATGTGTGACAACACCGGTAATACCGGTATCACCGGCAGGGGCTTTTAAAACACTAATTTCAAACCAAAAGTAAAATGTGAAAGGCCGCAATGGCATTCATAACGGTGCGGAGCAAAGTGAGTGTTTTCAATAATTTTTTTAAATTAATTCAATGAAGCTTTCATAGGAATGTACTGAACGCGCCAGTGGACACGCACGGTGAATGTATGACAGTGCGGCCGTGCTCATTTTTTATTTTCGGTTTGAAATTAGCGCCAATTCGGGGGCGGGTTGCTTGAATGGTGGGTTCATTAGCCTATTATTCTTAATGAACAACAGAACAGAACAGAACAGAACAATGATAAACTCCCTTAAATAGGCGCTTTTACATTTCGCTTTGAAACCAAGTCTTCCGCGATCATCTTGTCATTCAGCTCCTCACTCGTGATGAATGAAATCTTACTCCTTCTGCGCTTGTGCTGTGACTCGTTCGGCTCACGCTGCACATTCAGTTTTTAATTGTAGTGTCTGTTCTCTAACTGAACTTAATGATTTTATTACTATAAAAAATCAAAACAACGGTGGGGGCGGTGCCGCAATGGACAAGGGATGTAACTGGTGTTTGCCTGAATACCGGTAACACCGGCAACACCGACTATCGCAGCAAGCCTATAAGCCATGAACTAATCCAGCCAGCTAACGAGGTGAATCACAACACTACAAAAAAAATTATTTAAAGCAAAAAAAGTATTTGAAAATAGGACAAAAAGACCTAGTGAGGGAAAGAACTACAATCCCTTGAAGTATTGTGAATGACATTATCAAATGACAAACTATATACATCTCAACCCTCTACAATGCGAGTAAATCACTCGATCAAATGCCAATAAATTGACTAAATAAAGCAATTTCCAATTTGGACAATTTCACTCAAGTTTGTCAAAATGCCGTCTTTTTTACGAGTATCCTAGTAAACGTAGTGGGATATGTCTTCAGTGATTGTAAACAGTCAAGAAACAATGCATGTGTAACAGTATTATTTTATTGGATCTTTGCATTGTCTTAAAGTGACAGCATAATATTCTTGCTGCTGTTTTAATGTTAATCAAACAACAAAAGACTCAACTGCTCTTGATTTAATACATTTTGTATTTTTAAAAAGGATGCATCTATTTTTAATTTATGTAGTGAAGACTTTGCAGTGTTACTTTACATTTGATTTCTTAATTCAATTTCCATACCTAATCTACTGACAGGTATCTAAATACTGTTAGATCTACCTGAAAGCACCATTTCATTTGTAGCTTTGTTCTATTGTTTATTTATGCTGTTGCTTGTAGTCTGATTATTTGTTCATATTTAGATTTTTTTATAATTGTATAGATTTTTTTCATTTACATTGCTTTTGCAGTTCATGTAAAAGTCTGGCGAGTAAAATAAAGGATAAGATAACGAAGTGCAACACTTGACTTTGTTATCTTACTGCTGATGGTGGTAAATCACTATCTGATCTGCTCATTTAGGCCTAGATTAAATATTATCTCACTCTCTTAAACCTACAGCCCTGTCTTTGAGGTCTTTCCGGTACAGCACTTTGTAATGATAATCTTATGACTAGTTTGATTTTAACTTAAATGCTCCACCTCCACCTTTCCAAGTGATGTGTCATCAATTGGTATTGTTCATGTTTAATTTTGCGTTCTAATCTCTCTACAAAAAGGAAGGCACTTTTACTAGTCCTTTTGTCACACCTTTGGAGCGTCTTACCTCTGAAGCGTCTCAATACACACCCCCTGACACTTAACCTATCTGGCATTTGGCCAGCGTTTTTATAGCTGTTGTCATCTTTGGCCGTAGCCCCGGCATTGTAGTAGCATTCTTGAATAGAAAATTCTCATTTCCTAATTGAGTTATTTTAGACCACCAGGTGTGTATTGTAAGCGGTGTGACATGCAGTAAATCATAGTTAGTGTTTGTTTACAGTGTACTTTGAGACAGTGTAATTGCTGTGGAAGCCTGTTTCTTGTCAGAGTAAAAAAATTTAATTGCAACTTTACATCTTACAGTGTGACTTTTATTTCTTGAAATTGCAATTTGTATCTTGCAGTTGTGAATTAGTCTCTTGTGCTCACAAAGGCTGCAATTATTTGATTTGTTTAAAGAAAAACAGTAATATTGTTTATAGATTTCTCGATTTTAATCGATTTTCATTTTTGAAGAACCAACACTGATTCTTCCCAATCCCAAGAATCAATCTTTTAGTCTGAGCTGTTTTCAGTTGATGAGCAAAGCTTTGTAGCACACCTCCCATCCAATAAATCGCAATAAGCTGTTACTTGTTTTGTTACTTCTAATATGAAACAGTCTCAGCTTTCAAATTCGGTCAATTATATTACGAAATTCTAACAATAAATAACGTTTTGGCGCTCTTTAATGTGGTGCATGATCCTTCAGAAATCATTCTAATATGATGATTTGGTGCTTAAAGAAACATTTATTATTATTATCAATGTTGAAACGGGGCTCCAGACAGCGACTAAAACGGTATTAATTTGCGAGTGAAATTTTTGCTGAGATCGCCACTGGCGACAATATAGATTTACATGTTATGATTAAAAATTGTGGACCTTTTTACGTGCATGTTTTGTAATGAGTAGCCCATCACATCTTTTGTTGTGTTGACGTAATAAAATGAGACGACGCACAGCGTCTGAGTTGAGCACTGAGTTTGAGCGCAAAAAATTGCACGGGGACAGCAGGGATCAGCTTTTCGCGTCAGAAACTCATGTCAAAGGCCTGATCTCTATCGAGCAACAACGCTGACGGCTTTGCCAGAATGAGAGATGGAAAACGATGAAGACGTGTCAATAAATGAACATCCAAGTACTTTAAAAGTTCAGGAAGGCAGTGTCTATTTTGTGCACAACTTGGATAAACTACAACAGATAAACATATCAGCTGTCAACGCTAACTAATCGTTAACAATTCTGAATGAAATTCAACACCACCCATATAATTGCAGTTGAAGAGCTGCCTTTCACCAAATGTACCTATCAGATATTACTAATGAAGAAAAATAGATTGGGTGTGCAAGACATACAACAGCGTTTATAGGATGCATTAGAAGGAGGCCAAACTATACTCATTGGCCAAGTGATGCTGACATTATTATGGTCTGTGTCAAGAACAATTCTTTGTGACTGTATGTAGTTATCAAGTTAGAAAAGCAATTCAGTACCTACTTTAAGTGAATCTTAGTTCCCAGGACATCCACAAGATGGATGAAAATGCCGATGCTGTAAAAGGAGGGCAGACATGACAACACAAACACGTTGATTATTTTGTGGCACAAAAAAAATGGCAGCTATTTTTTCCCTTGTAGGAGCCATTGTCTCCTTAAATATTTTTTTTTCCTTTTTTTTTCTGAAGCCCTGTTGAAAGCAGATATGCATCATCGTAGCTTTGTGGAAACCATGATATATAAATTGTTTTATTTTTTGATGAATAGAAAGTTCAAAAGAACAGCATTTATTTGAAAAAGAAAGTATTTGTAAAATTATAAATGTTTTTACTGTACCTTTTTAGTGCATCCTTGCCGAGTAAGATCATTCAATTCCTTCCTATAAAATCCCAAAATGTTATATAGTTAGTAATTATATGTAGAATAGTAGTATATGTTTCATGGTGTGACTATTTCTAATTTTAAATATTAAATTTCAGTCTACTGCCATTTAATTTTTTTTTCTCAAATGTATATACTTTTTAAACATGAACTAGCATGAAACATGCTATGGCATAATTACAAAATGAATTCATCTTTGCAGTCATTCCACTTATTGGTTTATGATGTGATTAAAAGCATGACTAATCGCGGTGAGGTGTGCTTGCACAGAGAGCGTGCTGACGCTGGCAGACTACATAGAAAAAGTTCCCATTGTTGGAAAATCATTGGCTCATAAGTTGTGACCCACTTCTAAAAAGTATTTTTGCATTTAGATACATCCTTCGTTTTATTCTTATCATAAAGGAGCAGCTTTTTATGCCGTTATGTGCCACATAGAGGTGCAATTTCAAAAGTGGGTCAAGTTCAACCACCAAAGCAATTGTAATCTGTGTAAAGTATGGTGAGCTGGACTGCCAAGGCTTGACTCTGCTGCTGCTCTCCACCCCCTGCTGCCTCTTCTTTTGCAGAATGATGACGAGGAAGCACCACGTGAGCTGCTGTTCTCCTGCTCATGCCCCTCAGGCGTAGCCAGCTCATACACTGATTTGAAAAAAAGACTTTTCCTAGCTTTCAGCCTCTTTACATCACTTTCTCACATTTCATGTCTCACTGTCCCTATTTTTATCTCTCTCTGCCTGTCTTGTGCGACACAACGGTATGTGTTCCGAGCTGCAAGTTCACACTGCTGCAGAAAAGGGAAGGGCCTGTATATCTCCCCCGGAAGGCCATCTGTCTTTAGCGCCTTATGCTAAACTCAGGGATTTTCCCCTCCCACATTTCTCTCCTTTCTCGCATGCTAAACACATTTGAACAATATGTAGGTCAACACAAAAAGAAAATGAAAATGGATGTCAGATGCTTCTCTTTTTACAGAAGTTCCCTCTAAGCGTCCAATTCAATATACCAATAATCTAGTTTAACTATTTAGCCAGGTAACTAAGTCATCTTTGCAAGTGCATATTACTGACTTTCAGGCGACTGCTTGAGTTTCACCCCAGTTTCCTGCATTTACCTTTCTCCCTGCATTTGATCCTTTTAATGGACCCCTGTAAATCCATTTTGCCTTCTGCAGTAACCCTCAACTATTTAAAGATTTCTTTTTCCATTTGACATGATTTGTACTTTGTACATTTATGAATATTTTATTTAATATTTATGAATATTTGAAAGTTGAGTAATTATTTGTATTAAATAGTTATATAATAAATATTACATTATGTAAAAAATTAACAAGTAAAGTTTAATTTAGTTCTGGCTTTGTGTTCCCATGAGAAGTTTGTATAGTTATCTTGTGTGTGTGTGTGTGTGTGTGTGTGTGTGTGTGTGTGTGTGTGTGTGTGTGTGTGTGTGTGTGTGTGTGTAAATAATTTATTAATCATTTTCAGCAAGGGTGCATTTAAATGTATCAAAAGTGACCATGTTTTGCAAC
Source organism: Rhinogobio ventralis (assembly GCA_039654625.1). NCBI lineage: Eukaryota > Metazoa > Chordata > Actinopteri > Cypriniformes > Gobionidae > Rhinogobio > Rhinogobio ventralis. The sequence goes on along the minus strand of CM077216.1, from coordinate 16,360,542 downwards.
AATACAAGTCATTACTTATAAATGCTAATTAAAAAGTAACAAATAGAACTGTTCTTTTGAACTTTCTATTCATCAAATAATCTGGAAGTCACATTTTCTACAAAATATGAAGCAGAACAGTGATAAGAAATGTTTCTTGAGCACCAAATCATCATATTAGAAAGATTTCTTAAAGATCATGTGACACTGAAGACTGGAGTAATGATGCTGAAAATTCAGCTTTGCATTACAGGGAAAAAATCATTTAAAAATTAAAATGTATATGTTAAAATAGAATTTTTTTTTTACATACATTCCCTGAGCATAAGGGACTTTTTTTTTTAAAAAACAAAATCTTTCTGACCCCAATCTTTTAAATGGTAGTGTATTACTTTTTTTTTAAAAGATATATATTTTTTTAATATTATAGTCATTTTAGATAGGATCTGCATGGGCTTTTTTCCTAACAAAAAAATGTTCACAAAACATGTGACCCCCCCATGTGATCCCTGATTAACAATACAGGCTGATAGATAAGTGTATAAATGAATTCCCTGTGCGACCTCTTACAAGCCATCAGACCTCTGCACTCTATCCCAATTAATGCATTTTATTTATTTCATTTTCAGTTGAACACATAAGCCAGCTGCTGTCTGTGTCATTTAATTTTAATCAAAGAACAAAAGACAAAGAGAAAATCACTCACTGCTCTTTACTGAATAATTTTTGTAGCTTTAATAAGGATTAATTTATATTCAATTTATAATTTATGCAGTGACGACTGTGCAGTGTTATTTAGACCTACCTGAAAATCTTAAAGCACCGTTTACAAGGTTAACGGTGGTAAAAAAAAAAACAGTTACTTTTATTAGCAGGGAAGGTAAAATTCTGAATCGGAAAATACCTGATATATTAAAGGCACAGCTAAAAATTATATTTATTACATTTATGTAAAAAATTGTTTTACGTTCACTTAAATTAAGTTATATTTTTAAAAACATATTAAATGTTACATTTGATATCTCACGTGATGTTGAATGGCTATAATTGATGGCTAAAATTAAGAAAAGAATCCATCTAATAGAGACATCAGTATCAGTAGTGATATTGGTGATACTGGCCTTATTTAAAGTATAAAGTATTTGTTGTTTCTACATTATTTTGTAGAATTTAAATGTGAAAGTATTACAGTATAAAAAAATATATAAAAAACTTTAATGTTAGGTGTGGTTAACCGCAGTTACAGAAAAATGTGTGATTTTAATTATTTATTTTATTGATTGACAGCACTAGAAATTTGTGTTTCAGATCTTCTCACTAATCCTAATTCCTTAACCTCCACTTGAAGTGGTATGTGCCCTCACACGTGAGCCGGATTCATGCCAGGAGATTTATCCTCATGCTGGAGTTCAGTGTGCGGGCTGCCCCTCCTCTGGGAAAACGCTCCCACGCTTTGCTGGCCTTGTCCTACAGGCCACAGAGTGCACCACATGTTTGGAATAGCCAAAGAGGAAGAGAGAGAAAGTAGGTCTGTCGTAGGGTGGGGTGCAAAGCGGAGTCCCCCTTCCTCTAACCCACATCAATCGGCACTGAATTGGGTTTTTACCGGGCTTCACCCTGTTAAGGTGTTGTGCTAAAAGACCTCTAATTGTGTTACTTGCATACATTTGAGCAGTTGTGGAAGTTTTAACCTCAGTTTAGGGTGAATGGCTGTCCCTGCTGGGCATGACAAAGGCAAACTCACGGCTAAATGTTTCTCATTCCAGCTGAACCAACCAAATGTAGGTCAACTAAGAAATGCCATTTGAATTCTGTGCATTGTTTTAACTGTAGTCGTACAGAAACATTAGTGTGATACCAGCTGCGTGCTCTTACTCTCTCTTCTCTCCAATGGCAAAGTGACACACACCCGGCTCCTCTTACTCACTCGTCTAATTCGCTCCGGTTGAATAGTGCTTGTGTTACGCATAATTTTACTCATTCCCGCAGGTTTTGCGCTCATACCAAAAGCATGCGCATCACTCATATAGCCACCTCTCAAAAATTGCGAGTACCAAATTGACTACTTTTTCGTGGCTTATTGTGCTTAAACAGCCAAATGCATACAAAATGAATGTTTTGACAAGTATTCGCATAAATACTGCCAGTTGGAGCGTAAATAGTTGAGCGAAATACATTTTGTGTAACCGTATATTGGATCTGTGCATAAGCTCTTAAAAAGACCACAGCCTAATAAACCTGCTGCTGTCTGTCATGTTAATCAGAGAAAAGACAGAGAAAATCACTCGCTGCTCTTGACTTGAATAACTTTTGTAACTTTTTAATTGTAAGCATTAATCTATCGTTATGAAACTCGGTATGTGTCTTTGGCACCATGCCCTGAAGGTACTCAAAAAGTTGTGAGCACCACCTTGTGGTCAAAGGTTATAATAAAATCTCCACAAATGCTAATTACTTTTAATTAAACTAGCCTACTGTAATGAAACTGGTCTTAATAGATTCCTTGGGTCATGCCGAGAACATGGATACCAATTTTGCCATAGTCGGCTGAACTTTCTGTCCACCATTTTTATTTTATTTTTTTAAAAACTTACTTTTTCAAACTCCCCCTAGACCATTTGTCCGATTTTGCAATACCTTAGCATATTGACGTAATTTGTCACAGTGCCACCTATTAGTCAAAAGTGATAAACTATTAAATCATGTTACTGTATTTGTGATTTATTTATTTGTTTTTCCCCCCCAGACGTTTTGCCTGAAATAATCTGAGTATGTTTTTATTTGTTCAGTATCGTGCCGCCTTTGAGCTTGGCCCCTTAATGGCTGCTTGCAGTTATATTTTTAATATGAATCTGTGCAATCTGGAATTTCATGTAAGAGTGAAATATTTCCCTATGCAGATTTCACATCAAATTTGACACATTGACCAACACAATGCTGATTGCTGATTGCTGCAGTGTGAAACGTGATTTGTTAGACAGTGACCGTGGACAATTGACAATTTTTGCTGAGTGACATTTTGCTGAAATATCACTTTGTTGCCTTTCTGCTGATAATATTAATATTGTAAAATATGAAAATCTTTTTCAGGACCGCAAATTGTCCAAGTCAGAGCGGCAGCGTTTCAAAGAGGAAGCTGGAATGTTGAAGGGTCTTCAGCATCCCAACATAGTACGCTTCTACGATTCCTGGGAGTCATCCTTGAAAGGGAGGAAGTGTATTGTCCTGGTAACTGAACTCATGACATCTGGGACTCTCAAGACGTGAGTGCTCTTATTTGTTCCTGTCAGATTTTTTTAAAACCGTGTTTGTCATGTTTAAACCAAGCTCACCTTCTATGATTTACTTGTTTTTGGTGCCCTTGAAGGTATCTAAAACGGTTTAAGGAGATGAAGATCAAAGTCTTGCGCAGCTGGTGCCGGCAGATTCTGAAGGGGCTGCACTTCCTTCATACCAGGTCGCCTCCCATCATCCACCGGGACCTCAAGTGTGACAACATCTTCATCACCGGCCCTACTGGATCAGTCAAGATTGGAGACTTGGGCTTGGCTACCCTCAAGAGGGCCTCCTTTGCCAAGAGTGTCATAGGTACGGCTAAGTATTTGCAACTGTGTTACCGCCTCCCAATCGAAATCCATTTGAATTGGCCGACTCAGATTTGTGGTTGGGGGGAAAAGCAAATCCTTCATTCCGTGTTTCTTTTCTTCCTCTGCTTCTTTTCAAAGCGTGTTTTAATAACAGTGGTGAGAAAGCAGACCACACTGTTTCCCCGACCGCTCGAACTGCAGCAAACCAGGGCTCCTGCTTTATGGAAGTTGTCTCTTGACACCCTCCTTTAGTTCAAACATAGTTTTTGTCTGGTCTTCTGTCTTTATTGCAACAATTTCAGGTACCCTCAGACAGAGTAAGTTGTTGTGGAGCGGTTGTAGGTATTTTGTGACTTGTCTGCAGGGAAACCTGATCTGATCATGGGATAACACTAGAGCTAGAGCTGAGCCCTGGGCTGGCAGGTACCGTGAGTGATCTTTTGCTCTGGTTCGGAAATTTGTGGTCTGTTTCTTCAGTCAACCATGATTTAATGATGATGATGCTAATGAATCTGTTCATTTTTTCCCCCCACAAGGAAATGCTTGTTTTCTTTCAGTGTGTCAGTGTCTGGAGCTCAAAGCCTTAAACTCTCTGCTCATCTCCCTCATACTTTTAGCTTTGAGATCTTTGTGTTTTTGTTTTGTTTTGGAAGCCTTAGGCTCTAACTTCAGGTCTCCCCTTATTCTACTTTAAGGATTATTTAATGTACTGCAGTACAGACAGTAAGTACGCAGAAATGAGCCTGGTAAGTCCACCAGTATTATGTGACACATCAGTCTGAATCCATTATAAATATGTGAAGTTTGTCCGTGTGAGAACTTTGTCAATGGGTAACTTGGTTACTAGTTCACCTGGTGCACAGAACTTCACTTTTCAGTAAGCTATGGAGTGTGTAACATTTGAAATACTTAACCTTTTCTCTTCACAGGTTAACCCAAAGGTAGGATGTTTTTGAAAGGTTTACGTTTTCCATAGCTAGTGCTTCGGTTTGGTCTTGTGATTAAAAGCATAAGGCCCTCTGACCATGGACTTGTTTTAACATCCTGTTTGGGCTAACAATACATTGATTGCTTGAATTCAGGCTACCTTGTTTAGTCATGTGGTCAGTCCAGGCCTTCGAGTGAGTCCTGTGCACCAGTTTGGCATTCCTGCCCTTGAAGGCCTTACACGGAGAAACTTGGGCTTCTTATCATTGCGGTCTAACTGAGGACAGTTTCCCCTTCTTTTTTTTTTTCTTTTTTTTACTTTCTATCCCCTTTTTGCTCTCCTTCCCTCTACCTCTCTCTTTTCTCGCAGGCTGTGTCCGAGCGGTCTTCAGCGACAGCATCATCTTCCTCTCACCTCTTCACTGAGAGGGTGTAATAGGGTACTGAGAGAGTTCTGAACCATTCTTTTAATTTAAGGTACTCCTGAGTTCATGGCGCCTGAGATGTATGAGGAGAAGTATGACGAGTCGGTGGATGTATATGCCTTTGGGATGTGTATGCTGGAGATGGCTACTTCTGAGTACCCGTACTCCGAGTGTCAGAATGCAGCTCAGATCTATCGCAGAGTCACCAGCGTAAGTCCACACTTCACTGGCGGAGGAGAGAGCCCCCGCACACTCATCCTCCCCAATGTTTGCTGCACTATTTTAGTCTTTTCTTTTTTTTTTATCCCTTTTTTGCCCTCTGTGGGGGTGTTTCCTTTCTGCTTTTTTCTCACACAGTGGTAAGTTGGTTTTTTACCTTTACCAGTAAATGCTGAAGTCATGACCTCTCACAAAACCAATATGATATGAAACCAAGTGGTACCAGACAGTAATACATGCAAAATTTTGATCGAGTGATTCAAATGTAGAACCCTTGAGAAAATCCAGCCTTAAGTTTAAGGGGTCATGAACTGCTTTTATATTTATGTATATATAAATAATTAAAATTAATTTTCAAAGGCCTCGCTATTACATGTTTGGAATTATTTAAAAAACTTCAGCAGATATTGCAAAATCTTGTTGCATAGTTGAAACATTTATGCCCATTACATATGCTTTATAAGTCTTGGTTGTGGCAAAAAAAGTACTTGGAGTTACCACAGTTCTAATCGACAAATAATAATTTATGGTGTTTCTTGTAAACAGAATTATAAATTAATGAATGTACCATTGTTTGTCACACTGTCGTTCTTATAGGCTGTTCATAGTTCATCCTTTTCGATAAAATGAGAAACGTATGAATTGTCGTTTGCCATTTTAATTAAAATGAAACGTGTTGTAATGTAATTACTGATGACAAACAGTCTCGTTCACTGAAGCTTTTATTCAGGATTACAGCGAATGGCTTAGATCAAAACAATAACAAAAGCAGCATTCTCTACATGCTTGCTTCCATATCCAATAATAATCCAACGCATTAACCCCATAAATGATGAAACAAAGGAAAGAACAGCAAATCACAAATCGCACCACAAATCTCAAATTCAGTTTGACTGTGACGCTACTGTATAAATACTGTATATAGAGACATTACTTACACTTGTGTGACTACATTACAGTCGATCCAATATAGTCGACTCGTCACTGCATAATTTTTTATTTTCATCTCTCTGAAAAGTCTGTGTCAAACTTGTTTAAATGCGAATCTGCAGTAAAATGAAGTAAACAAATGAACAGTTTCTTACTGTTTTTCCACATTTTGGCACTTTAAAATATCTTGCAATCCTCAGAGGCATCTCATATCGTTTTGTTGAAGAAGTAATCCTGTGTTTGCGTCTGTCTCGTATTTACTACTACATAACATCTGGATCAGTGGGCGAAGCTAAAGATTCTTATATTTTGCAGTGTCTTTTGTCAAACTATTATTTAATAATGTGACAGTTCGAAACGTAATTTTCTGAGCTTAGTTTCAATAAAAGCCGTTTTTGGACTAAAAAGGAAGTTGAGTTCTGAAACTTACAGGATAGTTTTATAGTACAATGACCTCTTATGTCAAAAGATGAAGGAAAATTTTATTTCTCAATTCATGACTCCTTTAAAGCTCTCTCTACATATGTGTAATTTGATTGTTTCCTGTGCCGTGTTTACAGGGGGTGAAACCTGGCAGTTTCGACAAAGTGGCTATTCCTGAAGTGAAGGAGATAATTGAGGGTTGCATACGTCAGAATAAAGATGAGAGGTGGGCTGACATTCACAGAGCATGTTAACAGTTGCCAAGCGCCAAATGCGAGTAAAAATTGCCGTTGGCGAGTATATGAATCTGTGCCAATTGCCAGTTGGTCGGTAACATTTTTATGACTTCTAACAATGCAATGTTGTGAAAACATGAACGTGAACTATGCTCACGACAGTTAATGGGCCAGTGCTGCATTGAATAATGATAATCTCTGTTTAATTTATACAGTGAAGACTATGCAGTGTTTTTTTACATTTGATTACTTTAATAAAGTTCTGTATCCGAAAAGTGAATTTTCACTGGTATCTAAAATTTTTGTCATAACTGTCTGTTTTTTACAAAAATTGTTTCATGGCCAGTAAATTTTCAGTCAGTTTTCAATTAAGTAAATTTTCTGTGGCAAAAAGTTAGTTTAGGCCCTGTCTTAAAGTCTATTTTTCACAACCTTTTTTTTTTCCTTGTCAGTTTTTTGTTATTGGTTTGCATATAAACTGACAAAACGGATTATTTCAGTAAGATGATTTTTGTTATCAGCATATCGGTGTGCATGTAAACGTGCTCATTGTAAGAGTTCTTAAATTTTGGAACGGAAAAACAGGAGAGCGAAGCGACTTAATATGAATACTAAATTTTTTAAGTCCTACTTAATCTTTTCTTTCTTTGATCAATATATTGATACATTCTCATTGATATATTGTACATAAAGCAATTTCAATAAACGTGTATATAGTGTGACCCAGCCTGTTTAATTAGGTAATAGAATTGTGTAAAAGATGCATGATTTATTTTGAGATTTTATAGGTTTGTTCTGTATGGACATGTGTTATTTGTGCAGGTCCGAAGTATTTAATTACATTTTGTGTGTTTAATTGATTTATCTTTATTTTATTTTTTTTAGGTATTGCATCAAGGACCTCCTAAGTCATGCGTTTTTCCAGGAGGAGACTGGGGTTCGTGTAGAACTGGCTGAGGAGGATGATGGAAAGCTGGTGGCCATAAAGTTGTTGCTGCGCATTGAGGATGTAAAGAAACTTAAAGGGAAATACAAAGAGAATGAAGCCATTGAGTTCTCCTTCGACTTAAGTAAAGACGTCCCAGATGATGTTGCCCAAGAAATGGTACTTGGATTTCTGTTCTGTTATCTAAAGATATATATTTTTTATTCTTTTAATTTGTGGACTTCCATGTAATTTTCAACATTTATAGTAATTCCACAGACTTTCAGTACATAAAATCTCCCCTGGTCGCCTTTTATAATAATGACTAATCATTGTCATTTAAAGAATTTAATTATGCTTTTTTCCTCCAGGTCGACTCGGGGTATGTTTGTGAGGGTGACCACAAGACCATCGCAAAGGCCATTAAGGACAGAGTGTCCCTGATCTCCCGTAAGAGAGAGCAGAGAAAACTTGTGAGAGAGAAACAAGAAAAAAAGATGATGGAGCAAGAGAATGATCCATCACAGCCTGGACCAGATACTAACCCCACAGCCAAGCCCCCTGGTCCTGCTCTGGTCTCAGCCATCATGGAGTCTGAGGAACCAGAAGCAGACCAGCACCAACAACTGCAGCAGCAGCCTGGAGCCTCTGCTTCCAGTTAGTATATAAAACTGTCATTTGCTCTGTTTTAAATTCAAAGTACTTTAATGACATAATTGTGTTTACATACAACATTGCTGAAGCATTTTACACAATATGTAATGACAAGAAACAAACAGCACTTGCAAAATTGTATTGGACATTCATCAGACATTTATGATGAAAAATACTGTAATATATGTATGTTTTGCAACTGTAGGTTTTGTGGACCCTCAAGGTTCAGTGACTGTCCCTGAGGCTCACCCTGCCCAGCCAGGCACATCTTTCAACACCATACAGACTGATCCGCAGCCACAGCACACCATGACTCATCCACAAAGCATGGTGAGCCTTTTCCTATCTATTTTGTTAAATGTATTGGTTTTCAAACAGAGCTAGTTGTGTTCAACAAAACACTGTATTCTTTGATTTTATGTCTTACTTGCTAAATTTCTTCCCCACATCAGTCGCAGCAGCTGAGCAGTGCTTTGACCCCAGTCCCCATCCCCCTGGCTGGAACTTTGACCACACCTCAGGTACACTTCACATGATCTATAACATGACAAAACATCTTGCTCTATGTATCTGTTGTTTGTTAAACATAAACCAGAGTTATAAAAGCCATTTTAATGTATACATGAACTCCCCTCTCAGGTGATGGGACAGGCGGCCTCTCTGCCCCCTGCTGTTCAGCCTATCGTACCCCTGCAGTACCATCAGCCACCTCAAGATGGCAGCGCTCCTCAGGCACTGCAAGGCCCTCAAGTCTTACAGGTATAGCATGAATAGCGCCCTCTGGTGGCTGATCTTATGTCTTCCATTGGTCTGCATGTTGCTTGATGAATGTTCTGTGCTTTATGCACAACATCCAACTCATTGGCATTAATACTACTGTTCTTTACATCTCCATCTCTTTCTTGCATGCTGGCTGCTCTTACATGTTTGTCAGATATGGGCATGTCAACTCAGCCCTCCTGTTTTCTCACCACCTCCAAATGCTGAACAACTCTATTTTCTATATCAGGCCTGTCAGGTACTAGCTGTGCCTAACACCGTGGTGTGTGAATTAGCAGTTTGCCGAAGTGGGTTTTTAGTGCTGATAACAACAATATTTACAGAGCTGAGGGCTGATATAATACTTATTTTACACAATATTTTCTCAAAGTATATAAAATGCTAAAGAAAAAACATTTTATTAACAGTTATAAAATTATATAACAGTTTTCAGTGAATTGAGGAAATATTGTGAAAAATAAATGTTATTTTAATGTCAGTAATTTAAGGTACTCTACCATTCAAAAGTCTGGGGTCTGTAATTATTTTCATGTTTTTAAAAGTAGTCTCTTATGCTCACCAAGGCTGCATTTATTTGATTAAAAATACAGTAAAACAGTGTAATTTGATCCTTCAGAAATCATTCTAATATTTAGATTTAGTGCTCAAGAAATATTTCTTATCATTAATGTTGGAAACAGTTTTTTCAGGATTCCTTAAATAAAAAGTTCAAAATAACTTTTGTAGCATTATACATGTCATTACTTTTTATCAATTTTATGCATTCTTGATGAATAAAAGTATTCAAAAATATTACTGACCCAAAACTTTGGAAACACCGGTGTATGTACCATTTACTGTCAATAAATTGTCTATGCAGACAGACTCCTCCCCCCAAAAGCTTGTAGGCTTGAGTCACCACAAACCAACAATTTACAACAAGCCTTTTTGTCTAGATGAAGAACTTCTACTCCATGTGATTGTGCATTATGGGTTATTGTGACTTGGATTCTAAAATTCTAGTTTGATTTTCTATCACAGGCACCACTGAGTGCGTCCCAACCGCAGCCAGTAGAGCTAACACAGCCTCAAACATCTCTGGTTCCAGCCTCCACGGAAAGGTGAAACATCTTTTTAATAATTCATGTGTATTAATATTGACCTTCCATTAGAGAGAAGTTGAACCAATTATGTTTTTGGTTCTTTCAGTGGCCACTCCGATGCTGCATCTGGTCTGAGCGATGGGAACGAGGGCAGGCATGAGGGTCGCTCTATGAAACGAGCCCAACGCCGCTCTGTACGCAGCCGCTCACGCCACGAAAAGATGGCCAAGGGCAAGCTCAATGTGCTGAATGTAAGTTGCACTCAAATCTAATATGATTTGTAAAAATGAACAAGTATATGTAGTATTATTATTATTATTATTATTATTATTATTATTATTATTATTATTAATTTAACTGAAATATTGATCTATTTGTTTTTGTAGATTTCTAATATTGGTGACCGAGTCGCTGAATGTCAGCTGGAAACCCACAACAGGAAGATGGTCACATTCAAGTTTGATTTGGATGGAGATAATCCTGTAGAAATTGCTGAAATTATGGTAAGCTTTTCTCCCTCTTACTTTCACCCATTTTTAGTATAGTGAATTGGCATAGACTTCCATTCAAAATAATAAAGATTTTTATTATTGATTCAATATGTATTAGGCTGTATTTAAGATGCAAGACTTTTATTTTGACATGTTTTATGTAACTGTGTTGTTTACATAAATTTTGCATCATACAAGCATTTTGAAATTTGTGTCTTGAGACACGCGTTTTAAAACTTATTTTAACATGACACTGCATCTTACAAATCTGCGCTCGTGACAAACCAGGACACGAGCACAACGGTCAAAGATGTCCATCTAGTGCATGTTCACAGTGGAAAACAAGCACAGTGAAATTTAAAAATGAATGATAACTACTGAATGGATCACACACCTGAGATGGACCTTCTGCTGCAGAAAGAAACTAAGATTTTCATCATAGTGATGATTTAAAAATTAATTTTTTTCCCACCCCTAATAGTGGAGCAGGATAGTTTTCCAAAGTTGTGTGTAACTTCTCTTTGTTTTGTATTAGGTCAAAAGTGATTTTATCTTGGAGAGCGAGCGGGAGTTCTTCATAGATCAGGTTCGAGAGGTCATTCAGATGGCAGATCAGAAAGGAAAAGCTCTGAAAAACAGCCAAACTCAGGTATCTACTATGATTTTCAAATCATAAGAACAAATTTGAGAAATAATTTGAGGACTACAAATGAAATTACCTTCTTAACACTTGTCACTTCAGGTGATCAATAATTCGGCCCAGCAAGTACCTGAAATTTCTACATCCAGTGTGCCTGGTAAGTGTACTTTTGTAGTGAAGTTTACATTTTATCTGCCTCTTGTTTCCTGTATCATTTGTCATATTTCACATTTAACAGGTGTGCCACCTAGCGTAGCAGCACAGGTTGTACATTCAGCAGGCCGGCGCTTCATAGTTAGTCCAGTGCCTGAAGCACGACTTCGGGAACCTTTTTTTGGACCTCCTTCTGCAAACACATCATTTGAAGACTCCACACCAGGTCTGATTTACACATCTGCAGAAAAAGATTGCTTAAACATATTTCAAACATTCAGACTGATTGTATCCATACATTCTCATTTCCAGCATCTGATCCCACATCAGCCATCAGTGTTCAGCAGGAACAAGTCAACATTACCCCTGGTTCAACCCAGATTTCTGTGGTACCAGCCACACCTGGTACTGCCCCAGAGAGCTGCATTCCTCCTACTTCTCAGTCATTATACCAGAGCCCTGTACCACCAGCCACTGCAAATCTGGTAGTGGTCACCACTCAAGTAACCACTCCTACACCATCTACCACTCAGCAAACTAGTACAGGGAGGACATCTCCTTCCCCAGCCCCAGCCGAATCACCAGAACCACGTCGACTGTCACTTCCCACCCCTTTCCAGACTCCTCAAAACATTTTGGGTCAGCAGGCTGAGAGCAGTGGCTTGGATCAAGCTACCATCCAGCAGGTGCAAGTCGGACCCTCTGCTATCCCTGTGACGCAACCAATTGGGACAGGAGATGGTGAAAGTGATGTACAGGGGAAGCCACCTGGAATTGAAGACATTCACGCTTTAGACCAGAAATTGCGTTCCCTTTTCAAGGACTCCTCCCAGAGCTCCTCCACCCAACCTGATGGATCTGGAGAGCCATCAACATCCTCCCCACCCAGCACTATCAGCACTAACACTCCTGGCTTGGTCTCCAGTGTGACGCCTCCCAGTTTGTCTCTCAGTTCCAGTGGGAACTTTGCACCCGGTGCATTTGCCTCCGTTGGGACACCTACAAGCCATGCCCAGACTTCATCTGCAGATCTGTCACCACAAAGGCCACAGGTGGGGACAGTTGCTAATTAAGCGTCTATATTGGTATTTAGATGATACACTGACATGTTTCCTAATTTAAAAGAAAATACTTTTTACTTGCTTAAATTGCATGTTTTTAGAAATGTAATCTTTGTATTCTCATTTCTCTAAGCATTTATTTTATTGCTTTACTGTAGACACTTTTATTTGTCATTGACCCATTAATACATTGTGGTAGCATTATTACACTTTTTATACATTCTCTTTTAAAGACCTCCATAGCTGTAAATCAACCAGGACAGACAAGCACTGAGGAGAAAGAGCCAGTGACGTCACCACTCGAAAAAGCTTTCAAACTTGGCCGATTTCAGGTAGCCTTATAATCTTCTATTCTCTATAATCTAATGCACTAGGGTTCATATTTTATTGCCTGAAAGATTTAAACTGCAAGTTCATGCACATCCTCGGTCTACATTTCAGGTTTCTGTGGCCAGTGATCAAGACCCAGGCAGTGCTCCAGATCCAGCAGTTGTAGTCTCATCTTCCTCCATCACCCCTTCAACAACATCATCATCATCATCATCATCATCGTCCTCCTCCTCCTCCTCGTCCTCATCATCTCTCTCTAGCCCTGAAAACACAGTTCATAAATCTCAGACCTCTCCCAGGGTCAGCCCTGTACCAGTCTCATCCATCACTACAGTGGGCCGCTTTCAGGTTACCTCCAGCACTGACATCAAAGTGGGCCGTTTCTCAGTGACCCCAGCAGAAGGAAAGACCTTCTCCATAAGCTCCTCTGAGGAACCGGACACCGCTAAAGAGTCTAAAATGACTGCTTCCAGCATGTCCATCTCCAATCATTACCTCAGCAGTGACAATGACTCTGAACCAGAAGATGAGGGCCTTAAACAAGAGATGAACAAGCTCAGGGAGAGGTACATTGATCTTTTTTTGTGATTTTTAATTATTCGTGTTTGACTCTGTAAAGTGATTTTATATATACATTTATGCATTTAGCAGAGGATTTCATCCAAAGCAAATTAAAAAAGAGGGAATAAAAGCAATTCATCATCACCCTCATCAACAAAAGCAATTTGTTGTTGTCGTCAATTCGTAACCTTTCATTTCTTTTTGCAGACATATGGTTGAGATCCAGGCATTACAGAATAAACAGAAAAAGGAAATCGAAGAACTCTTTACACGTCTTGGCAAAACTCCGCCCTCTGTGGTGGTCCCTCCCACCGTGGCCATTGCGGCAGGAAGGCGGAGACCTGCTAAGGGCAAAGGGAATAAGTCAAGAAATGGTAGTGGCACTCAGGCTGGTTCTTTTCAACAAGGTAACAGAGCTTAGTGGTTTACATCCAACTGCAACGCCCTGCTCAGGCCTTGTGAACAAATGGCTTAAACTGTTGTTTGGTTTTGTCCAGGGAACAAGCAAGCTGTACTAAGTGGTCAAAGTTCAATCAATCAGTCTGCCACTGGGAAGACTTCAACTTCTGAAACGGTACCAAGCTCAGATGTTCATTTGCAAGGTATGACTCCCCATTTTAGTTAGAGAATTAATTAATCTTTTTTTTTTTTTCTCAAAATGCTCAAGTTCTTCTAATCGGTGAATATTGATTGTAACCTGTAGGGACCACGAGTTCAGTGAGAGAAGAGAATGGACCGAGCCATGACCAGGACCAAGCACCTGCTACTAGTCTGCCACGCAAGGGCACATTCACCGATGACCTCCATCAGTTGGTTGATAACTGGGCCAGGGATGCCAAGAACAAGATGCCACAGGTCAAGAAAAGCTCCAAAAAAAATGCACAACCACATGACATATGTTAACTCTTAAGTCAGTAAAAAATATACTGAACATAATTTCGTTTTGATGTAGATTATCGGAGAATGTTTACAAGATAGCATAGTACATGCGTAGCCAGCAGGGTCAGAAATTAACGGTGGCTTGGGACATAAATGTGATAAAATGAACAAAAATGCTCCCCCAAATTTAAGAAAAATGAACACAATTAAAATAAATTATCACAGCTGTCATAAAATGTGAAAATGAATAAAAATTGTTGATCGCAGAATTACATTTAGATCTGCTCATGTTGCATCAGATTTCTTTTTACACGTGTTTACAGCGTTGAGCATTATAACCAATCAAATACTTCTGTTTAGCTTATAAATGCAGTGGCCAATCACCCGTGAAAATGCCAGTTTATTCAGTATGCGTGCTGAAATCTGCACTCTCATAAATTCTATTCATAAACAACAAAGTGCAGATACGATGTAAGAGAGATTAATTTTGTAGTGTGAACAGCTTCCATTATTATAATAGAAGTGTTTACCAGAGTACATAATTCACATTAGACTGAAGTCATGGAGTGATGGGACTGTTCTTTGCTCTCTTTCTGTATGTCATTTATTCCAAGTTTGAATAACACTGTTTTTCATGACACTATTTAAAACGAATACTTCTCTATGAGAAAGTCTTGATTTTTCTAATGCGTAAAAAACAATAAATTAATTCATAAATGGTTTTGTCTGTGTAGCCATATATGAAGTGACTTTTTATGCATTCTATTGATCAACATTAATAATTTTTACATAATCAATTTATTTTTTCATAATATTGCAGCTTTACCATGTAATGAGTTCTTATTTTTGATATTTAGTCTATTTACATTATGCAATTGTGTAAATACATGTATGCCACCTTTGAGCAGCATTAAACGGTTTGTAAATAAACTCAAATGTAGCTTCTGTTCCACCTTTGCTATGTAAAAAATGTTTTATGTTGATAAAATGTGATTGGTAACAGTATATAGTATTCTGATTGATTTGAAGTAATTGGTTAAATGTAAGTATTTGACACAAAAGAAAACGGATACATTCATTAAGGTAATAATAAAAATGGACCCGTTCATGTCATAACTGAAGTATATTTTGGGCTTTAATAGTACACAATTTCATACACAACGTCATACCCTAATAGGAACACCCACCTGGAGGTCAGAACAAGGCATTCCCTATATTGCCCACCAGTCATTTTTATCAGGTTTGTGCTAAGTAAGGACTAATGTAGTAAGACAGTGTTATTAAAAGACCAAATTCAATATACACCTTATTGGTCATGTGTACTATTTACAGGCAAGCAGATGAGCCCAGAACATAAAAGCAATGTGCAGTTTCTCTAAGCATTTTTCTATAGAACACCATTATAAAGAAAACGCTTAATCACAGCACGTTGAGTTCATATTCTGGGCTCATCTGCTCACCTGTATGTAGTATGTATCCTCAATAAGGTGTATTCTGAGTTTACCAGAATACACCTGTATTGGTACATGAAGGCACGTTTAAGTGTTTTTCACAGAATATCACTGTTTTAGTACATGAATGCACTTTTAGTGTTTTACACATTTAAGCATTTTAGAATGTCCCACTACTTTTAATCTCTGTGCCAGTCATGTGACTGAGAACTATGAATAGCTAGATGAACGGTTGTTTTGCGTCGTATTGTGCATTTTAGCATGGTTTAAGTGACCAATCAAGATCAAAACTATTTGTTTTAAAATGAAAAACTTGTACTAATCAAAGTCAACTGTCTATCTCCTCAGATGATGCCACGAAAATATTCTGCACCAGGCCAGCTTTGTTCCCTGGGTGGTCACATGCCGACCAACGTCAACCCCACAACTGGACGGAAGGGTTCACTGTGTGTGACCAATCAGCAGTTTGGCTACACCTGTCCCACCTACAGCATGCCTCAGTGGCCTCAGGTGGGCTCGCTGTCATCCACGGCTCCCCCTGCAGGACTACAACAGGGCTTCCTCATTCCCTCAGGAGCTCCCCAATCTGGAAACAGCTGCGGGTCAACCAATCTACGCACAACTCAGGCGAGCTGAAACAGCTGTTGAAGGGTTGGTACAAGGAAGAGAGAAGCTGTGCCTCGTGGGGTTGAGATTATCGGGCCTAGTCACTTTAGGTGGACATGTTTTATCTGACAGTTTACAATGGAAAGACTTCTAGGTCCATATAATGTGACTCGGGTTATTCAAATTTGACCTAACCTGATGTTTAAAAGACTGAGATGAATGTGTACATTTAATAAAGCAGAAAGGGTCAAACTGGGTTAAGTTGTCTTAAACATCAGATATATAGCCTTTTAGTACGGAGACTGTCCTTATTGTAATAAAGTCTGGCAGTGAGAGACAGTGATGGTGTTGCAGTTTATCTGCAGAAGAGATGCTGACATGTTAGCGAATGGATGGACTACACCACCAACACAAGTCTCAATGGGTGCAGACTGTACTTATCCTACAAATGAGTGTAGAATGTTGGAAGACGGATAAAGAAGGTAGGACTGTTAGAAGTAACTGCATTTGAGACAGACTTCTGTTTTGTTGGTGTTTGAAATGAAATGAAAAGGAAGAGGATGTGCAATTGAGGAAAGTAAAAGTAGGGTTTTATAGCTCTTCATACTTGCACGTATTTCATAGCATTGTTCATTCGTGACCTTTTTTTTTTTATATCATTTGATGAACTTACAATAATACAGTGTATCTTATATAAACAGTCACCACTACTCCCTGCCCATACCCTTTTTTGTATGTTAGTGGATAGAATGCTTAATTTGGATTATAGATGGTTCTTGAGGGGGTGAGCATCCTGTATGCATATTAATGAAAGCACATTTCTTCATCCAATCACATGTTGCTTTCATTTTGAAAGAAGCTAGCCTTAAACTACAGGATTATGTCTTCCCTTCTTTAACAATGTCATACAAACATCATAGCCCATGCAAATGTGCTGTAGTCAATAAAATACTTGATTTTGGGCAAACCAGACTGCAGCAACAGAAGTACAGTATTAAACTACAGCACTGCATATATATCACTCCCCCAAAACATTTTTTCTATACCACAAATTGAGTGCCAATCGTTTGCGGAAGTGATGTCCCGTCATCTCTGAAACGATCTGCTTGACTTCTCTAGAGAAGGTAAATGTTACTGCAATGCAGAATATGCGCCGTTTAAAGGTTTAACCGAGTGGGGAGGGTTATTTGTTACTTTTGATACTTGACTGCACAGATCCAAATACTCTGAAATTGACCAGAACCACATTTAGATGAAATGAAATACCACTGATCACAGTCACACTCCTGTCACATAACTGAAATTCTGAATGTTTTCACAATCCACATCTCACACTTGTTCCCATAGAAAACCGCATTAAATTTGTGGGGTCAAAAATTGCTGCTGATGTTTTCTGTCAATTCGTTTCATCCAGGGTCCTTTTGGTGAATATCTATGGTTTTATGTATCAGTCTTGTAAAAAAAAAAAAAAAAGTGTATATATATTCAAATGCTTAATAAAACATTTTGGACTTTTTCTCCTCCCACTACATTGTGCTTTCTTTTTTACAAGGTGTTTCCAAGAATTTTGTAGTTAACCCCTGCTGTCAGCTACCAATATAAATAGTAAAATAAACTAGGAATACTGTTTCAATCCTTTCCACAGATTTTTATTTGCCAAAAATCAACTTAAAATGGTCCTGCTTATGTTTTGATTCATATTACAAATTAGGAGGGTTATCAGTCAAAAAGAGACCACGTGACAAACATTAAGTTATTTATATTCACAAATTCGTAAAAACATCTAGATTAAAAAGAAAAAAAAAATCTAAAATAAATAGTTAAATTCATTGTGTCTCCAGTCTTCGTTTCTTCATCATCTGGCCGTGTCTGTATGGGCTCTGTTGTCCACCTTCAGTAACAATTAAAAGAAGCTAAAGTAATTTTCTCATAATAAACAGGCAAAGTCAACAAGCGCAGGCTGGTTCTAGAATTGTGGGCCACATGCACCCGGCTCTGAGAGTTTCAAGCCCCTGGCTATTTATATTAATGGGGACGTGTGATGTTTGCATGAGTAAAGAGGCAAAACCAGAACTCGGCATGCATATACTTGCATTATTACAAAGTTTTTGTCAATAAGCATGCATTTATGAAGTGAACACGAGTCGGATTGTACCTGTTCCTGCTGTAGTTCTCATCTCAGACGATCTGAATTGGCCATATCCTCCCTGGCCTTGAGGAACAACATGCCCCTGAGGTTGAGCGGGTGGTCTCAGGTACTGGGCTCTCTGCGGGGTCTTGCTGCGTGTCATCATCTTGTGCTGGCTCGGCGTGGTGGGACGAGGAGGTTCTGTGGAGCCTGCTGCGGGATCGTCGAGCACATCAATGCCATCCAGAGTGAAGTCCCATAATTCTGGGTCATCTGAGAAGTGAGAGTTTTATATATTTTACCACAATCGAAACCCTCAGTCAAAAATGAAAAATGTCATCCATTTACCTGAATGAACTTCTTTCTTCTGCTGAACACAAAAGATATTTTGAAGAATATGGGAAACCAAAAAGTTGATGGACCCCATTGACTTCCATAGTATTTTCTTTCTCCATAGTATGGAAGTCAATGGGGCCTATCAACTATTTGGATACCAACTTTCCTCAAAATATCTTTTGTGTTCAGCAGAAGGAGGAAATTCATACAGGTTTGGAACAACATGGGTGTTAGAGTAAATTACTCACTCAGATTAGTGAGAAGAAAATTCTGCCATTTACTCATACTTGTATAATTTTAAAACCCATAAAATCTTGAAATGTAAAAAAAAGAATTATTGGATATACAGGCCACGTTTTTCCAATCACAAAGGAGGGCTGGTAGTCATTTTTTGTGTTTAATATTACTTGAAAGCAGGGTTTTAAAATTTTGTGATGCCAAGGATATGATTCTCTTGCAAATGATCCCTTCCTAAAATATAGTCAGCCAAATATTTTAATATACATAGTCAATGCTGTTTGCAAATTAAATAACTTTTATATTGTCACTGTACTAAAGTTAATTAAAATTATAAGTATATATATTTATTTCCTACTGTTATAAAGTCAATATAATCTGTAAATGTTGAAAATCATTGTTAAATATATTTAATATTTTAAGTTATGTTATCACTGGCAAAGGGCTGGCTCCATTTGCGAGCCACTGTTTAATCAGCGGCAGTACTGATGTGATCATTTATAATGTTACTAATGTACCTCATGTTTCTTAAAAATATTCCTTACCAGCCAGATACTCCTCCTGTTTAGTTGTCACCAGGTGTCCATTTGGTGTACTGTGGTTAACAGGACCTACAGCCTGTCCTAAAACGATAAACCCACCGATGGACAACGCTACACACCTGACACTCTTGCAGGCAAAGGCTTGAATGTTTTATACTCATGGCTAAAACATGAACCCTTAGATTTTCCATCACACCTTGCTTGGACTGTAGCGCCAGCACCGTGCAAGCGTTTGACGGCTGGTTTTTCTGCTCCTGTAGCAACTTCTTCGCCTCCATTTCCTGTCTGAACTTTTGCTGCAGCTGCTGCTGTCTCAGCTTCCTCTGCTGTTTGGAGTCCAGTGGAGGATCAGACGAGGACAGGTCAGCCATGTCAGCTGCTGACCTAACAACATGGAGAGAAGCAGGATTTATCATGAGTGCAGCTGGCTAGTGTTGTAGCCGAAGTTAGCACCAAATAAATTCACCTTGAGGTGTTGCTGGGCCTGTTTTCAGAATCCTGGTGAGCTGACGTGTTGCCAGAATGTGCTGCCGTGTTTGTCAATGAAGTCCTGGATCCAGTGCCGCTCTCATGCCCTCCTCGTACAGGGCGACTTCCCGTTTGCTCAAAGGGGATGTTGGCTGGTTCCGCCGGTTTGATAAATTCCCTGCTGTTGGCTCGGGCCAGGCTGTCGAACCTGGCCTTTTCCACCGACGGCTCACCATCACTGCGTTTGGTTTTGTCCGGGTCTAAAGGAGGAGGTGGCTGCGATAACAGGAAAGACACTGTATTTCAAGTACAAAAATTAAGAAAATACATTTGGCCCAAATGTTTATAAGATAACTTCTTACCTGCTTTGGTATTTTATTGATGGCTATGAGATACTCCTTATTCAGAATACAGTTTCCAAGCGCATTTCCAAAACACCTTATTGTAAAATAAATTTAAAATTAATTCAATTAAAATTATATAAGGTATAATGTACAGTCAGCCAGTACATTATACACCATATAAAAATAATAAATATTGACAGGGTGATCAGGAGCCTGTTGGGAAGTGGAGGGGGTTTTATATCACCTATTAAAAGATATTTATTTTGTGATAATAATCAGTTGACTATATATTGTCCTACTTATTACTTATGGCTTCTTATGAAGTAAATACATTTATGGACATGAAACTGAGTTTATATAGAAATATAGCAGGAAATATACATTACCGTTCAGAAGTCACATGATCCTTCAGAAATCATTCTAATATGCTGATTTGCTGCTCACGAAACATTTCTTATTATTATTAATGTTGAAAACATATTTTTGTGGAAACTGTGACATTTATTTCAGGATTAATTGATGAATATAAAGTTCAAAAGAACAGCATTTATTTAAACCAGAAATCTTTTGTAACATTATAAATGCCTTTACTGTCAGTTGAGATACATTTTTAATATATCCTTGCTGAATAAAAGTAAAAAAAATTTCCCCGTACTAACAATTGTATTGACTACTCAGAATCAAGTATATGTAGAGGCAGAAATCATTACTTGAGTGCTCGTTTCAGTCCATCCGTGACAGCTTCTTTTCTTGCTTTTTCTAGTGACAGAGCTTTGGATTTGAGGCCTTCACTCACCCCATATCCTACATCCTCATGGAACGAGCCATCCTATAGAAAAGACATTGAAGAAACAGAATGGTACATGTAAACTACTCACAATGCTGTGCGTCTATCCCGTCAGAACGCTTACCTTCAATTGGACCTTCACAAAGGCACTGACTCCAACATAAAATTTCCCATTGATAAGGTCCACAAAGTCTATAACACAAGATTGACCACATCCCCTTTCATAAACAAGCTCATCATCAATCTGATTTGAATACAGCATAAATAGAATGTCTTAGAATCTGTCCCTGTCGGGATGAGAAATGCATCATTGCAATTGTGACGGTGTCCTTACCAACATTTTGCTGAGATATTGAGTGTGACCATCCATTATACCCAAACATTTCATTGGCCAGGCTTATAACTCTGTGACCTTCGATATAGCACACCTGCAAAAACAAAGCAAATGTCAAATAATCTGGAAAACAGCAAGATAATCAACTACATATTAAATGTGCAAGGCTAAATATTGATAAATGTATAAGAAACACATTAATTCTCACCTTTTGTCCTCCTCCAGCCTGTCTGGTGCTGATATATTCAGGTCCCAGTCTCTGCCGCAGTGCATTCTGGACTGCCTGGTATTCCTCTGCAGTGTATGCATACTACAACAAACATAAACAGTTACAAATGCATTCTAAACTCCGGAGATATTAGTATAATACATTATGAATAGTGTTTTCTGTAGCTCTTACATAATGTCAAAATTACCCTTACAAAGTGATAAAATCTGTCCCATAAAACACACACCTGACCAAAACACGTGCTGGTTTCACGAGGTTTCCTCTCCTCTTGCCTTCCACTGCAGTGATCCATATGTGTTTTCTGATCGCCTAGTCTCAAAAGCCGTCAATATTCTCTTTTAAACGATGTTGCATGTGTATAATGTGAGTGGAGGTCGCTAAACTATAGCAACAGGAAGTCTGACCCAACATTACGCGCTAGTGTACGCCCATAGTGCGCTACACCACTTTCTGCCGACGAGTCGACAAATGTTACTGGTAAGCGTTGAGTCAATGTTTCTATGGGAACATTCTAATATAAAAACCAGAAGGCGAACATTATTTGTTTGAGCGTTTGAAAACTCCCGCGCCACAACGTTTACGGCGCCCCGCCCACTCACCCGTGCGTAACACGTCATAAAACGTCATAAAGACGGGGAATGTAGTCGAGTTAGAGTCCCCATGAAGGCAAAATTTAAGTTTTTAGTATGAATATTTTAGCTTTACTGTTATCTATAAGCGATGTGCTCCAAAATAATGACATCATTTGCATTTAGAAGATATAAGCATTCAAAACTTACAGTCTCTCACTTCCAATTGATTTTGATGACATCACTCTGCACATCAGCTTCTCATCAGATTTTCTGTCCAATTAAAAGCTCTCTAGAATTTAAAGTGTCCTGCCCATTATAAAAATACACTGAAGCTGCGGCTAGAATCGGTCACTTGTTCACACATGTACTTACACTCACCTAAAGGATTATTAGGAACACCTGCTCAATTTCTCATTAATGCAATTATCTAATCAACCAATCACATGGCAGTTGCTTCAATGCATTTAGGGGTGTGGTCCTGGTCAAGACAATCTCCTGAACTCCAAACTGAATGTCAGAATGGGAAAGAAAGGTGATTTAAGCTATTTTGAGCGTGGCATGGTTGTTGGTGCCAGACGGGCCGGTCTGAGTATTTCACAATCTGCTCAGTTACTGGGATTTTCACGCACAACCATTTCTAGAGTTTACAAAGAATGGTGTGAAAAGGGAAAAACATCCAGTATGCGGCAGTCCTGTGGGCGAAAATGCCTTGTTGATGCTAGAGGTCAGAGGAGAATGGGCCGACTGATTCAAGCTGATAGAAGAGCAACTTTGGCTGAAATAACCACTCGTTACAACCGAGGTATGCAGCAAAGCATTTGTGAAGCCACAACACGCACAACCTTGAGGCGGATGGGCTACAACAGCAGAAGACCCCACCGGGTACCACTCATCTCCACTACAAATAGGAAAAAGAGGCTACAATTTGTACGAGCTCACCAAAATTGGACAGTTGAAGACTGGAAAAATGTTGCCTGGTCTGATGAGTCTCGATTTCTGTTGAGACATTCAGATGGTAGAGTCAGAATTTGGCGTAAACAGAATGAGAACATGGATCCATCATGCCTTGTTACCACTGTGCAGGCTGCTGGTGGTGGTGTAATGGTGTGGGGGATGTTTTCTTGGCACACTTTAGGCCCCTTAGTGCCAATTGGGCATCGTTTAAATGCCACAGCCTACCTGAGCATTGTTTCTGACCATGTCCATCCCTTTATGACCACCATGTACCCATCCTCTGATGGCTACTTCCAGCAGGATAATGCACCATGTCACAAAGCTCGAAATCATTTCAAATTGGTTTCTTGAACATGACAATGAGTTCACTGTACTAAAATGGCCCCCACAGTCACCAGATCTCAACCCAATAGAGCATCTTTGGGATGTGGTGGAACGGGAGCTTCGTGCCCTGGATGTGCATCCCACAAATCTCCATCAACTGCAAGATGCTATCCTATCAATATGGGCCAACATTTCTAAAGAATGCTTTCAGCACCTTGTTGAATCAATGCCACGTAGAATTAAGGCAGTTCTGAAGGCGAAAGGGGGTCAAACACAGTATTAGTATGGTGTTCCTAATAATCCTTTAGGTGAGTGTATTTCTACATAGTGAATGGCACATAGCGCACCTTATAGGGGATAGGGAACCATTCAGACAGTGTAAATATGCTTTCCATCTAGGCGAATGATTCACGTCAGTGTCACGCAGCTGCACACACAGTCTGCTCTGGTCCAGAGACACGATAGTACAGAGCGGATCATATGAGTCGGCGCAGACCACAAAACGGACCTTTTTGAATTCTGCACAGAATGCTAGGCCATAGGCCTATATTTTAAAGCGGTATGGAAGAGAAACGGTTAGGCTTTTAGAAATTGCGGCTTCTCCGAGCTCAACATCTCTAGCCGAGCTGTGATATAAACCATAGACTGTAAAAAAATATGGACGTGACATCACCCATAGGTTTCTGAAGAGTATTTTTGAAGCCTAAAGTGGGTGGAGCCATCTTGGCAGCGCGTCACTCCCGGATAACTAAAAATGGGCAAAGAGGCAGGACGTGGGTGGAGCTGAGGTGCCTGGTTGCCTTATTTATGCAGAACTTTAAGGCTTAATATAATTTAAAATTCAAAATTAGCTGTATAGACCAAAACCACTTATTGTACCAGGCTGTAAACATATTTTTTTCTGCTGTAAAGTGGGCATTTTTACATCGGGGAGATACAGATTTGACTCCCTTTTGGAGCCAGTCTCTAGCTGCCAGTCGATGAAGTGCAGTTTAGGTCACTTCCGTGTTGGCTTCAAGAGAGACCGCGGGAGGTTGCCGCTTAATAAAAACGAAATGCTATTGGCTATTTTAAAAAGGGGAGGAGCTGCTCTATATGTCCTGCCCTGTCTTCCTGTTTCAGTGGAAATATGTTAACACACTGAATATTACTGTGCGTTTCAAGGCACTTCAGTGGCCTTTGAGAGAAGAAGAAAAAATCCTCTTTTTGTGTTATAAATCTCACGGTTTGTCATAGATAAAAGATTATTGCATTCTCTGCCTTCACCATCACAAAATGAAAATAAATATGAACACAAACAAAAAAAACAATAACAGAAAAATAAAAAACAGCATTTATTTGAAATCTAGTCTAATGATTACTGCCCACTGTATTAATGCCAATGGAGATTTGAATTAAAATTGTCGTTTGGACCTTTCTGGGTTACAATCTGCCATCAAAATGATCAATTTAATTATTCCAGCTGCTGTGAGAAAAGGCTATAAATGATCCGCCACTTGCATCATCCTCACATCCGATATAGCCTACTAGCCGGAACTCATACGTGACAGATACAGACGTGACACAATGACGCAAAGACGAACAGCGGAAGCTCGAATTTCCCACGGACACCTACCAGTACCACTCAAATTATAACACATTATTACAAGCTTACCATTGTGAATGGTACACAGTAAGTAGATAGTTTAAAACATTGGCTGGTTATGTACTTGCTCAAATTGATTTTGGATCATTTTTAACCAAAAAAAGTTACGGGCTGCAGCTATAAAGAATACAAAAAAATACATCATAAATGTAACAAACAAGAAAATACATCATAAACGTAAAAAACAGTTGACCGCCCCTGCAAATTCTCATTCATCTTCCTGCATTTTTAAAGAAGGTGCGTTCACGCCACGTCATAATTAGCGTAACGATTCTGAAATGTAAAAATCATTCACGTGTTTGTAGAACTTGTCATTTCAGTGTGTAAACTTGTAATTTTCTGAGACCCGATGTGTTCGACTTGAAGCGGCGCTGACCGATTAGTGTATATCATCAAAGTACCGAGATCAATTAGAAACCATACAGAGCTTTATTTACGGTAATTACGGCATGGTGTGAACGCAGCATAACGCCTACTTCTCAGAATCCAATAAATAACTGTTTTTGTTTGTTTTTTTTGTTTTTTTATTATAATCTGTTACATACAGATGTACATCATAATATGGAAGAAAAGATCTGTCGCTACTTCTGTTTCATCACGTCTTTAAATTCGTTTACCAAAAAGATTGTTCACTGTTCAGTGCCCCTTTTCTGACAGAATAAATGGGCAAATACATTTATTTTTATGTGTTATGAATGAACGATGCACTGAATCACTCGCTCAACCTATTAATTTAAAACAATGTAATAATAAATTAATAAAACAAGTCTTACTGTTTCTAAAAAACAACAACAAAAAACAGAAACGAAACAGAGGCAACCTATGACGAAGTAGCCTTCCGCCTGGCCTACATCATGTATCAATAGCAGAATAACAAGCAACATTTAAATAAAATGTATTTAAATTCTGCTCCGCCTCTTTAAAATAAACCGCTGGTGTGCTAAATTATATCCATGTCTCCCTGGCGTCAACTCAGCAGGGATTATCTAAATCTAAATTAGAGATCCGAATAAAGATTGCAGTCTGGACCGGTTAGCATCACTCACTGACTGATGGGATTGAATATGGATTTTATTACGGCTTCGTGCGGAGCTCTTAAATTGAGCTCGTAAAGCAAAACGGGAATATAATGTCCATTGTTAATGTTTATTAAATGTTAGCATAGCAACTGTAATATAGATACTTTACATTCTAACATCCCTCCGTTTTGTTTAAAGCATATCTTGACCCTTCGCACAATGGCGCGCACGCACGAGCACGGGCGTGAACGCGCCCACAGTCTGGACTGCCGTCTGGTCAGACAGTCTGCAACTCGGGAAGCGAATAGGAGGGGCGAGTATTGGGGATGCCACAGGAATGATCCATTAACCCCGCATAAACCCACATCCGCATTTATAGATTAGTTTCTCTTGAAGTGTAGACTGTCATATTTATTGCTTCGGTCCTCATTGAAGTTACTTATATATCCCTGACTGCTCTTTCTCTATTCACTTTGCACGCGGAGCACATGACGGTGAGTTGAAACATTGTTACAATGCACTACTGTTTGCGTGGAGTGTTTTATGTTATATGGCGTTTTCTCCTGGATGAATGGTGCATTGTTGCGCTGTTTGTAAATAACAAAAGTGCCATGATCACCATAAGGTACATTGAGTACCCAGTGCGTCAATCCCGCCATGAATAACTTATAGCTACGGATGGAATATGTAACCAATAGAAATTGATGCACTGAAACACGGTCAGTTGAGTTGTTTGATTCGTTTCGAGTTTTAACAGTGATATTTTTATTAGTCCAGGATGGGAAGTGATGCCCTTCCTCTCAAATAGCCTTCTCGGGTTTACCCAGATGTCGTCGTTTTACCATCCCTTTTACCTGTCTGCACTTTAGAAAGGGAAATGGACTCCTCCTGCTCCTGTAATACATCGTGGCTCGTGTCCTGGCACGTTCAGTGAACAAAGGGAAACTGACATGATGCTTCAGGGAAAGTGGAACATAAAGCAAAGTCACATATTTAGGTCGAGGCTGTTGAGATGCGTGTGTATTTTTTTAAGAGCTCATAAAAAGCTCTCAGGGCCGCGTGAACAAATGATGATAGCCTGATGCAAGACAAGTCCTTTGTTGTAGTAGCCTATTTTCTTTCAATTTATGCGAAGCTTCCCAAATGTTCCAGTAGGGGGCGCGGGCTGAATTCTGTTGCTGAGGAACACATGGAGAATGAATAACGTAAACAAGCACATCGATCCTTACTATTACAACAGCCGAACTGACATTGGAGAATCTTCGGCAGAATAATAGTTAAAAAAGAGGATGTTTTTACTGTTTCTGTCTTTTATAAATGGGTTATAAAGACCTTATAATCACTGTTTACCAAATGCTTGCATCATGGAGTTGTGAAATTTAAAGGGCGAGTTCACCGAAAATGTAAAATTATTTTATTATTTACTTACCCTCATCTCGTTCCAATCTTTATTACTTTATTTCTTTTGTAAACAAAAAAATAAAAAAATTGGAAGACTGTGTTGGTTGCAATTTGCAATTTAATGGAGACCGGAGCTTCAAAATGAATTTGAAAACCGGATCAATCCCATTAGTGAACAAATTCAGATTCATTGAACCGATTCATTAAAACTATCCAATTCAAAAGAAAGATTAGTTAAAGGGATAGTTCACCCAAAAATAAAAATTATCCCATGAATTACTCACCCCCAAGCCATCCTATGTGTATATGACTTTCTTCTTTCAGAAGAACACAACCGGAGTTATATAAAAAAAATAGCATTGCCGCTCAAGCTTTATAATGGCAGTGAATGGGGGTCCTGATTTTGAAGTCCAAAAAAGTGCATCAATCCATCATAAAAGTAACCCATACGACTCCAGGGGGTTAATAAATGATTGGTTTTTGTAAGAAAAATATCCATATTTAAAACTTTTTTAAACTAAAATAACTAGCTTCCAGCAGTCGGCCTACGCAAGTCGACTTACGCCACAAGAGTAACCCTTGACGTGATGTAGGATGGATTAGGATTAGCGTAAGCTTTGACAGCTTTCGCGATTCAAACAAATAGGGCTGGGCAACAAACTCAAACTCCTCTTATATCAAAATCCTCTGACAAATCCTCATCCTCATTAAAAATTCACGTTTTAGACTTCTAATATGTGACCGGTGTTTTGTTTTGCTCTATTCTTCTGAGTTCTATGTTCGTCAATACGGCAGGTCAAAGGTTACTCTTTCGCCGCAAATCAATGCGTATGGCCATCTGTCGGAAGCTAGTTATTTTAGTTTAAAAAATTTTAATTATAGATATTTGTCTTGCACAAACGCATCGCTTCACGCAGTCAGAAGGCCTTTACTAACCCCCCAAGCCATGTGGATTGGAGTACTTTTATGATGGATGGATGCACTTTTTTGGGCTTCAAAATCTCGTCCTCCATTCACTGCCATTATAAAGCTTGGAAGAGCCAGGACATTTTTAAATATAGCTCCAAATGTATTCGTCTGAAAGAAGAAAGTCATATACACCTAGGTTGGCTTGAGGGTGAGTAAATCCTAGGGTAATTTTTGGGTGAACTATGCCTTTTAATGAATCAGGCATGGCTAGTTCTCTCATACACATTAAATAGTGATGCCCGCTATTGAACTAATAATTTTTTTTCATGAATCTGACTGATCCGATTCTCTAGTTTAACTAGATTCTCTAGTTGCATTTGTTAACAGCTCACTAAAGGGGAAGAATGTCAGTTTACACAAAGTTATTGTAATTAGGAAGAATATGGCACACATTTATACTTCATTGTTTTTTTGCATCCTTTTGAATGTTTTGGTTCATTCAAAGTCCTTGGAAAAGAGCGACCAGTACACAATAAAAATTATTATTATAATTACAGGTATTTGGTGTTTTGCAGAAGAAAATAAATCATACCATTTTGGAGAGTAAATGATAAAAAAATTTACATTTTTGGGTGAACTAATCCTTTAAAAATGTAATTAGTAGCAAACGCCACAACGCTCTCTCATTTTTATCTCTTTTTTCATCCTTTTTTGCTATCAGAAGGACCAGAGATGTTCTGAATGAAAGGAGGATCTGGCAGCCTTTCGATAACAATGCTGGAGAACTTGAGCGGAGCCCACATTGATCGACCCGCCCCTAGATCATCCACGTTCAGCTTCTCTGCCCTGTTTGCTCTGCCACACCATCTTCACATGGATGGGAGCAGTCATCCATTCAGGAGGTACAACTGATGTTATGAACGGAACTATTAACTCCCTCACATCCTGCTATACATACTCATATCCTGTTATTTGTTTATGATGTCCTGTTTTCCCTTGTAACTTATACTGTAAATGAGCCATATTCAAAAATTGTCTCACGATGTGTGACATTCCTCAATTTACTACTAGCTGAGGGACCCATTTTGTGTACATTTATTTAGCATCAGTATGATGCCTCAGGAGACATGACATAACATAGATTACTCAGTTCCAGGAAGCAGACCTATATTAATGTAAATTCAACGAGTGCAGTCAGGACCAGTGGAAAATGGATAAAATTTTTCCAGGCTAAAGTCAATAGAGTACAGTCACCACCACAGCATATACATGCTATGAAAAGTAATAGTTTTTCATTTTTATTTTGTGTGTGTGTGTATATATATATATATATATATATATATATATAATTATATATATATATAATAAAAATTTAATATAATAATACAACTTAAATTATATATTAATTTTTATATTATGAAGGGATGATTATTTATATTTATTATATTATTTATTTATTAGCCTATATTTGTATTTTTTAATTCTCCAAAAAAAAAAAAACTTTTTGGAACTCCTCCTAGACCGTTTGTCTGATTTTCACAAAAATTCAACGTGATGATCTTCAGAATTCAAGTTGATTCGTCAAACAGTTCTCGAATAATGTGCAAATGAATTTGACATAGAGTACACCAAAATTAAGGCTTTATCTCCACAACGCTTTAGCGTTAATGCTGCCTTCATGTGCTATCGGAATTATCATAAATATGAGTTTCCTAGGTAAAAATTGCACATGAACGCCCTCTGATGTCATGTTTACCACTGGGAAGTTCGGAAATAATTTTGATACCCAAATTTGCACAATTCCCGAGATGGCATGCCATAAACTTTAAACATGGTGTCGGGGAGAATACTGCTGTGACAGGTATTTATTCGTTTCCCCCCCAAAAACAGCTAGATTGTCTTGTCTGATCATTAATGTAGTGCATATTTACATATACGAGTAATCATTTGAAGCGTATTGTATGTTTTATACACAGCGAAAATAGTCTACATTTGACCGAAATTACAGAATCGACAGAAAGCGGACTACCTGGATAGCATCGTAAATGTTTATATGGTTGTCAGTGTATGTGGCACTACATATTAATTTTGATTTTAATAAGATTTTCTCAATAATAGGCAAGAATAAACCTATGTCTGCCATGATTCCTGTTCATTCCGACAACAAAGCACTTGAATGCAACAAGCTCGTAATCACAACTTCTGAAGTGGGAATTACGAAATTTCCGATAGCACGTGAAGGCAGCATAAGACCAAACTTGGTATCTGTAATCACAAGCATGACTTGAGGGTACGTGCGGTGTTTCGCTACTGTGCCACCTATTGGTCAGGAGATATGAAAAATTTATATTTTTGCTTGTAACGTCTGACCAGTTTAAACAAAAATCATTTGATTTGGGGGCGACATGTCAAGTCGGACGATATCAAATTTCCCCAAGTTGGCCACTTTTGGGCGTCAGCCATTTAGAGCCATAAAATGCTATATTTTACGAATGCATTGGCCTATTGTTACACAGCTTGGTATTTGTCTTCGGCACAATGCCCTGAAGGTACTCAAAAAATGTTATTGTGTAAATGTAATTGTAACAAAAATTTAAAAAAATGCTAATAGCTTTTGATTAGGTTTGCCTGTTTTATTGAAACTGGTCTTGATCGATTCTCTGAGTCATACCGAGACCAATTTTGCCATAGTTGGCTGTAATTCCTGTCCGCCATTTTGACTTTCTTTAAAAAAAAAACATACTTTTTCTAACTCCTCCTAGACCGTTTGCTCCGATTTCCATTAAAAAAATTTAATCGGATCATCTTCAGACCATGCCGAGAACATAGAAACCAATAATCTGTCTGCCATTTTGATTTTCTTAAAAAAAAAAAAGAACTCCTTGACCGTTTGTCAGATTTTCACCAAATTCGAGTCAGATCATCTTCAGCCCATGTCGGAACATAATTATGGATTTAGTATCAATAGACTAAACCATTTTCGTATATATTACATCAACAAAGTGGATGGCATGATGCCAGAACGACTCTGAGGCTGTATCTCTGCAATGCTTTGCCATTTTGCCACCAAACATGTGCCCTGTCTAAATACCCACACTTGCGGTCTGGGCCACTTGAGCGTGCGTGCACTCGTCAGGAAGTAAGTGCGCAAGACTGTCCCATGTCTTAAAAATGCCAAAGTGCAGTACCCTTAATGCACACTAAGCCCACACCTAAGCGTATCCCATCATGCATTATGTTTGGGAACTCGCTTGCCCCGAAATTGCGAGATGTCGAGGAAATCATTCCACTATAATTTAAATTAATTAGATATTACATATAATTTGGTAGTAAAACAAGTGTTGGACATTTTATTGGTGCAAAGATGAGTAGGCAATGTGTATTTTGTACATTTGCAACTTCTTTGTATCACTTAATTAGAAGCACCATCATTTCTTGTGTCTTCTGTTAGTTACATAGCAACTACTGAACAAAACAGCTCTGTAAACTCTTGCATTTTTTGTAACACTATAAGTGTGTCCCATCGGGTAAGTTCTATACACACTTGCAGTCTTCACGCCTGCTTGAACACTTGGGCCAAATACAGGAAATACGTCATGTAAGTAGACAAGTGGTCAATTGCAAAGACTGCAGGTGTGTGTATTTGGACAGGGCATTTGTATGTGTCATTATGACCTTACTCTGACCACACCGCATCAATTTTGTAACAGCGCCACCTATTGGTCAAAAGTGATAAACCATTAAATAATTTTACTAGTAATTGAATTTATGATTTTTCAGCCATTTTGCCTAAAATATGTCTTTAATTGCTCATTGTTGCAGTTAGTCTGATGCTCCCAGCCATGTTGGCATAACTTTTTGTGCCTTCTTTGTGCCTGGCCCCTTAATTGCTTCTTGCAGCTATATTTTTATTTATTCTTATACTATATTATATATAATATGACATTTTATCCTATTTTTATTTTTGAATATACATATATGAATATAGGAATAATATTAAAATGTTAATATAAAGTAATAATAATATAAACAAATAAAATATTATCTATAAGATATATTATTTACAAAATAAAGTCGATTTTTTTATCATCCTCTTGGCACAAAAAGTTTAAGTGCTTAGAAAAGTAATATCAGGCACCTCTATTCCACAAACCTCATGATTTAAGGTATTTTAAAACCTCACACTGCACAGGAGGAGCAGGCTGTCACTCCCTTGTACTGGGAGTGTGAAAGAACAGAGTTTTTGTGTTGCATAAGTATTAAACAAGATCGGTTTATCCTTGTGGGTCTGTGTGTGCGTTTGACAGAGAGAGAGAGACTGAGGAAAGGATAGGAATGTAATGTTAGGAGGAAGGAAATGGATTTCTCAACAGTAAAACAGTAGTTTCCTCCCCTTCCATGTCTCTTGCTGCATCTTTCTAGCTCCTCCTCTTCTCTCGCTTGTTGTTGTTGTTTTGGACTAACTGTACAGTGTTTTTATTCCTCTGTTTGAACCATGAGGACTCTGTACCGGTTGAAGTTGGTGAGTTCTCCAAATCTAAGTCAGCTGGGGAAAAATGAAAAGGCTTCATTGGAGGAGAGAGGATCAGGCCCTAATGCCACATGGAACAGGTTAGTACGTATTTTGTGTCCAGCGTATGTCCATAAATGTCATGAACTGAGTGAATAAATTCACGTCTGTGCGATTTATTGCAGCATTCACAATGCAGTTATTGCTGTATTCCAAAAGAAAGGACTGGCAGACAATGAACTCTATACACTCAATGAAGGCGTGAGGTGAGGCAGAACAACATTGTATGTTTTTGTAACAGCAGACCGATCTTTTGTTCATTTTTAAACATTTTTGTGAATTATTTATTTTATTACAATGGTAACTGTTAGCAGGGTGTAAAATGTACACTTGGCAGCTGTGATCTGAGGCTTCACATTATCAGCACAGAACAGTTGTGAGAGGACGCAGAACCCCAGTCCGCTATTATGTAACTATTACAAGAAAAATTGTGAAGCAATAACATCCCAACTAAGGAAAACATACCCACATCATATTTAATTTCCCAAAATCAAAAGTAAAAAATAAGAAATTAGATTTTACTATTAGGTTTGTTTGTGATTCTTGTTTGTGTCTCTCTATATACCATAGTATAATGCACTAATGAGAATCCTTCTGTCTGCACACAGTGATAAAATAAACAGTAATAAAATAAGCATAAGTTAAAGATAGTAATGATAATAGTACTACCTTGATGCATAAATAATTGTGTAAATAAAGTAGAATTTTTTTTGCATTTCTTTAATAAGTATTTGGGGGAAGTGTGCTTAATTGTCATTAAACTAATGCCTATAACAATGCAAAAAATTTACAAAAACAGGCACCTTTATGCAAAATACATAAATATACAGTATAATTAAAACGTTTGGGGTCAGTCAGATTTTTTTCAGCAAGGATGCATTATTGATCAAAAGTGAGAGTAAAGACATTTATGTTACAAAAGATTTCTGTTTCAAGTAAATGCTGTTCTCTTGAACTTTCTATCCATCAAAGAATCCTTAAAAAAATAAACTGCACAGCTGTTTTCAACATAATTCTGAGCAGAAAATCAGCATATTAGAATGATTTCTGAAGGATCCTGGCGTAATGATGCTGAAAATTCAGCTTTACCATCACAGGAATAAATAACTGTTTTGAATATATTTTTAATATGTAATTTTAAATTGTAATAATAGTTCACAATATTACTGTTTTTACTATATTTTTGATCAAATAAATGCAGCCTTGATGAGCAGAAGAGGCTTCTTTCAAAAGCAATTTAAAAAATCCCCTAGACTTTGAACAGTAGTGTGTACTGTATTTAAATTTTGCTGCTGAAATTGTATATATTATAAATACATATAATTGCTTTTTCATTACATTTTGGGGTGAAATATTTGAACATATTCTTGACAGTCATTTATGTCAAATTGCTTCATTTTCCTATACATTATATGTAAGAATGATTTGTCTTCTTAAATATTTGTTAATGTGTTTAAAATTGTATAATATTATATATTATTTTATCAGGCAGCTATTGAAAACAGAGCTGGGCTCGTTCTTTACCGAATACCTCCAGGTGAGAAAATGTTTAAAAATTCTGTTTTTCCAGAGATGTGTTCCATATATACATAAAAAGGAATGATTTAAAAAATAATAATTTATTCTCTTTTTCCTCATTATCAGAATCAACTTTTAACTAAAGGCATGGTCATTTTACGGGACAAAATACGATTTTATGAAGGTATACCATCCCATTTCAACCACAAATACATTTCATTTACAGAATTGCCACATTACACAGCATTTCACTTGGTACACAAACAATACAAACTGTTTCTCGTCTGGTTGAAAATAGGTCAGAAGTTATTGGACTCTTTGGCTGAGACATGGGACTTTTTCTTTTGTGATGTTCTCACTATGCTTCAAGCCATCTTCCACCCCGTCCAGGTACAGTCAAGTCACACTCAAAATAACTTGTCAGAAATCAGATACAGCGGTGGTGTGTGAATCTGTATGCATGTTAATGTTTAGGGGAAAGAGCCATCGGTGCGTCAGCTGGCCCTGCTGCACTTTCGAAACACCATCACTCTTAACGTGAAGCTGGAGGAGGCTCTGTCCAGACCACGAGCCCGTGTCCCTCCCTCCATTGTCCAGATGCTTTTGGTGTTGCAGGTACGCATGGACTGCAAGCATTCCCTTTTCAAAATCCTCTTGGATAATGTGAAAGATCCAACCGTCATGAGCTGCACCCAGAAATGATAACATAGTGACTTCAGGACAGGTCATTTGTGATGGTGTAAGCAATTGTGTCATATAGAGTGAGACATTAATCATAAGTCTTGTGCGTCTCAACTAGAATGACTGTAATTAATATTTCAATAGGGATACAGTTGAAACTCCTAAATATGTCATTTTCACGTCTTACAGGGGGTTCATGAATCCAAAGGTGTGAGTGAAGAATACCTGAAGCTGGAGTCTCTCATTCAGAAGGTGGTGTCACCGTACCTGGGCACGCAGGGACTGTGTTCACATGAGTGTGGCGCCTCTCACTGCTCCTGTGCGATTGGTGAGAGAGAGCACAGAAAACAGCATTTCAGACCCAACATTTGGTCTGTTTAATACTGGTTTCTTTCTGAAGTAAAGAACTTAACAGGATAGTTCACACAAAATAAAAAGGAACTTTGCTTTTATTAGTTTTAAGAACAGATGAAAAAATACACCACTGTTCAAAAGTTTGGGTTTAGTAAGAATTTTTAATGTTTTTGAAAGTCTCTAGTGTTCACCAAGTTTGCATTTATTTGCAAGGCTGTGGTTTAAAAAAAAATCAAAATACAGTAAAAAAAAAAATTATATTGTGAAATGTAATTGCAATTTTTTTGACGTTTATTCAGTTAACATGATCAATGTACAATGCCTGAGGGAAATAGAAATACAGTAATTTAACAGAAAATCTTCAAAATATTGTGTGACTCATGTGTCACAATATTTAAGTAAATAAAAATAAATAAATAGTTATTGCAATTTAAATCAACTTTTTTCTATTTTTCTATTTAAATGTAATTTATTCAGCATCATTACTCCAGTTTTCAGTCACAGAAATTATTCTAATATGATTATTTGCTGCTCAAGAAACATTTATTACTATTAACAATGTTGAAAACAATGATTGTTTTATATTTTACCATAGAAATACAGAAAATGATGATAAAGAATTATATTTAAAGATCAAAAAATAAGTTAAAACTTTTTTTTACCTAATTTATTACGACTCATTTATACTGTGTGAGATGGAAAATATTTACTGTATTTGTATCTTTTTTCTACACACTAGTCGAATAATGCTCGTTGTATAAACTTAAGAGAAATATTTTTAATTCAATTATTTATAAATCGCTTTTCACAATAAATATCATGGGTAACAGTGGCGAGGAGAAACTCCAAAAAAAGAATACAGAAATACAAATTATGTCTCAAGAAATAACAGATGTCACAAAGAAGGAGAGATAAACACAAAATTGTATTTGATTTATTTTTCTATATTTATTACTGTTTAAAATTAGGGCTGTCAGTAGAATAAAATTATTGGGATTAATCTCTTGAATTGCAGCAAAAGCATAATAAAACAGTAATATCAAATTTGATAAAGGTGTTTAAAAAAACTTTACACATGCATTTAATAAATAGATGAACTGTCCCTTTAAAGATATTATGTTCCCCACCCATGATCCTATGTGATTCAGCCACTGATACATTTTAAGTATGTCAGAACTGTCCTACTCCAGTAAAAAAGCAGAATATCGTTACTAATTTCTTAAAAAATCTTTCCAGAGAGGCGTTTGCAGTATTGCTGGTCCAAGTCTGCAGACCTGCCATCCAGCAACCCGGTAGTGCGCTCCAAGAGTTACAACATCCCCATGCTGACCCCCGTGGCCGAGTACGACTCCGAAGTGAGCTCTGTGGGCAGCGTGGGCATCCGGCGTCACTCCGCATGCGATGTCACTTCCTGCATAGAGCACCAGGGCTATTCGGCCCTGTCTGTGGGAATAGAGACAAGCTCGACCCCCAGACTCTCACTGGATCATGACCTCACCCTGTCCGGTGTGGTGCGAGGGGCCACGGGACAGCCCGCTCTAATTTCTCCGCCTGTCTTCATCCACACCTCCGCGGGGTGTCTGCACGCACCGGATGCCCAGGTGGCTTCATCCGAGGTGGACAAAGGCCTTTCGTCACCTCCGAGCTGCTCCTCCAGTCCGGAGACGATTGTAATGCAGGGGCTGGACTCACTGGAATCGGATCCTGACGGAATCTTCATTGACTTTTCCCACTGCCGCTCCGATTCTTTTGGAACAAGCAGGAAAACCAGCTGATGGAATAAATTGCTGTGAAGAATCCATTTCAAATGATTGATTATAAACTACTACTATTTTCTGTGAACTTGTGAAGTAGCTCCGTACGTTATGTATTTTTAAAACTGGAATTTCCAGTTTCATTCCAGCTTTGCCAAGGCTGCTTTGTGGAAAAATGGGAGAGAACTCAATTTAAAGCAATTGTTTTCATAATGTTCTAAACCTGTGGATGATTTTCTTTTATTTTTCTACATAGTTTTTCATGGAATGTGTCTATTTTAATTCATACGCATTTTATGTTTAAAGGTGCAGTCACGTTTACTGTTGTTTGGCGAGTTTTTGTCGTTTCAATTGGAATCCACATGATTTTCACGGGAATTTCACAAATTTGCTGCATTGACCAACAGAAAGCTGCTTGGTTTGAAAGTGACTTCTGTGTGAGCTGTGCTTCATACATTAGACAACTGACCTTTTTAGCTCACAAAATGTGACTGCACCTTAAGTGAGCTTCACTTAACGTATTGTGTTATGAGGCGACAGTATCACAAAATGTAGAAATCTCTTCCATTATTGTCACTCTTGATCTCATGCACTATTTATTGTCATAGGGCTTTAAAAACTACATTTAGTGCTTATAAATCATTGCCAATCTAACCTGCACTCTTAATGGTACAAAATGAAATTAGTCTCTTAATTTGTGAAAATAACTATTGCTAATGACAATACAGTGTCTGCACTGTACGTTTTCAAGCTTGTTGCTTTTTTATGTGATGATAATGAGCTGCCAGAGAGCAAGCAGGGTTTTCTAATTGAATGTGTTAACAAAAATTTCCCTTTTAGCTAGATGATAAAATGGTGTTAGATGAAACTGAAATAGAACATTTCTATTGGCTATAATATG
Source organism: Rhinogobio ventralis (assembly GCA_039654625.1). NCBI lineage: Eukaryota > Metazoa > Chordata > Actinopteri > Cypriniformes > Gobionidae > Rhinogobio > Rhinogobio ventralis. The sequence continues at coordinate 16,322,196 of CM077216.1, read as the reverse complement.
CTATTTTATAAGGTAATTTTATAAAGCATTTGCTTAATTTAAAAAGACTATTGTCTGATTTCTTTAGAATTTTAGAGTTAATTGAATGGGTTAAATAAACATAATTGGATAAATGTATATTCCAGAATATAAAACAGAAAGGATGCATAAAGCCCCATTGTATGGTGATAAGTTAAAGAGTTTTTTGTTGTGATTTTTGTTTCTCTTATTTTTATGTATGGAAGCTTTTTGACTTAGGTTATACATTGATCAATTTCTCTGTAGTTTTATAGAAGGAAATTGAGCATATCTTGCATAGATTTTTACACAAGGAACGTTTTTAGACATTTAAAAGGTTTACAGTGGTACTTTAATACCTTGCACTGTCATTTCTGAAGTCTGTGTTTTGTTTCATACTGAATTTGTTATCAGCTTCCATGTGTGCTGCTGTGGACAACCTAAACATGACTGAATTTGTAGTAAAATACTTTTATGCTTCATGTTTATTATGACTGTTTCAAAGTACAAGAGTACAGGCTGGGTTTTATACTGGTCAGGCTCATGTTGATGAACAGGTTTGCATTGGAAATAAGCGTGGAAACTAGATAACTGGAGCTTATTTGTTTACGTCCGGTGACGTTGAACCGGAAGCAAGGTTTCATTCATGAGTGAACCATTCGTTTGAACCGAATCTTTTCAATAAAGCAGTTAAACATTTTCATAAAACCGATCTGAACGATTAGATCACGAATTCGGTCCGGTTCTGGAACCAACAACTCGACAATTCACTTAACGAGACCCGTTAAAACCCTAATAAGCAGAAAACCAATAAGTGAGCTATAAGCATTTGGAGTTAAATGAGAATTAGACTCAAGTTTCTTTACTACCCAAATATCAGATATATGAGGACCTAATTTTGTGTTTTTTAATATTTTTTTAATGAAATGTTTATGTTTTATGAATATAAAATGTCGACAACAATTTGTGCATTTTAGAATTTACGCCTTGACGTAAAGCTTGTATCAGTTTTGCAAACCGATTCTTTGAATCTGATCAAAAGAACCGATTCGAGGTAATGAGTCGGACATACCATCACGATTAGGGGGGGTTGTTGTTGTTTTAAATAAACACAATTTGAATTAATTTGAGCAAATACAGTGCTTCATACGTTTCTAAAGAAAAATAACTACGTTTCATATACATTTTAGACATTTTAAACATAAACACATGGCGTTTTCCATACAATAAAAACAGCCCGGCGAACAATCACCCTCCCCGTTTTGAAAGGATGAAGACAAAGGCTACCGGAAACCGGATTCCATAGTTTTCGTCAAATGGCTGATTTGTATTCACGCGAAATCGTTTGTTTTCTCCAACCATTAACGTTTCGTTTTCCAAAGTCTTTTCGGGGAGCTTTTTCATGGATTCACATTTATGTTTACTAAACATGCGTCGCGATCTGGAAACAACCGTTACAAAGACCTGGCAGTGCAAATACAGCGTCTACTCCGACGTAAGCTGGTTATTCCAAGCGAATGAATCTCACACCAAGTTTTAAATGCAACAAAGCGCGTTCGTGTTTTATTTTTGTTGTACGTTTACTTCGTTTCGACATTTCTCCCGGCATTTTGTTTTTTACATGCGGTCCTCACCGGCAGAATCCCAGACTACTAACTTCGCTAAGCTAACGAGCTGCTCTTAGAAATGGAGATCCACGTCTCGAGCCTTTTCCCGGAGATCCTAGCGATGATTTTCAACTACCTGGACGTTAAAGGCAAAGGCAGAGTCGCGCAAGTGTGCACGGCGTGGAGAGACGCCTCGTACCACAAATCCGTCTGGAGGGGAGTGGAAGCCAAACTCCATCTGAGAAGAGCAAACCCATCGCTCTTCCCCAGCCTCCAAACCAGAGGGATCAAGAAAGTCCAGATCCTCAGCCTGAGGCGCAGCCTTAGCTATGTTATTCAGGGCATGCCAAACATCGAGAGCCTTAATTTGAGTGGATGCTACAACCTAACGGATAACGGCCTCGGTCATGCATTCGTGCAGGACATCCCCTCACTGAGGATCCTCAACCTCAGCCTTTGCAAACAGATCACCGATTCCAGTTTGGGCAGGATTGCGCAGTATCTGAAGAACCTAGAACTGTTGGATCTCGGTGGGTGTAGTAATATCACCAACACCGGGTTGTTGCTCATCGCTTGGGGCCTTCATAACCTCAAAAGCCTGAACTTGAGAAGCTGCCGGCACGTTTCGGACGTGGGCATCGGGCACCTGGCCGGCATGACGCGCAGCGCCGCGGAGGGCTGCCTGAGTTTGGAGCACCTCACCTTGCAGGACTGTCAGAAACTCACCGATCTGTCGCTCAAGCACATTTCCAAGGGCCTAAATAAGCTGAAAGTCCTGAACTTGAGCTTCTGCGGGGGGATTTCCGACGCCGGCATGATCCACCTGTCACACATGACCCAACTCTGGACGCTTAACCTGCGCTCGTGCGATAACATCAGCGACACAGGAATCATGCATCTTTCCATGGGCGCTTTAAGGCTGTACGGGCTGGACGTGTCGTTTTGCGACAAAGTGGGCGACCAGAGCCTGGCTTACATCGCGCAGGGCCTGTACCAGCTCAAATCCCTGTCGCTCTGCTCGTGCCACATCAGCGACGACGGGATCAACAGGATGGTCCGGCAGATGCACGAGCTGAAGACGCTGAACATCGGCCAGTGCGTCCGGATCACGGACAAGGGCCTCGAGCTCATTGCGGATCATCTGACGCAGCTGACCGGGATCGACCTGTACGGCTGCACCAAAATAACCAAAAGGGGACTCGAGAGAATCACGCAGCTGCCCTGCCTTAAGGTGTTGAACTTGGGACTTTGGCAAATGACCGAGGTCAAGGGTTTAGGAGACGCCTCTGAGATCCTGCCCTGCTACGCCTCCTAACGTTTACGCTACCTCAGTGTCGCCAGTGATGTCTTGTTTTTCTAGAGACGTGTATTATATTAAGACGCACAGTCGCACCATCATGTACTTTACTAAGCCTGTTTGGAAAAGGGGCTTGATGTAGTTCAAATTGAATCAGCAATAAAACACTGAACAGCCTTCCTAATGGTATAGTCTGAATTATGATGGTTCCCTTGAATGCCTTTGTTTTTCTGTACTTTGTTTTAGAGCTTCATATTGAGGTAAAATGTCTTTTATTCTCATTTCCACTGACAAACTCATTTTGTCACTGCCTTTAAGTATTTATCCTAAAATACCAGCATTATACTGTAAATTGGAGAGAGAAAAAAAAGTTTACCGTTTGTGGACAATGACGGAAATCTTGCTTGTTCTTTTTGTGATTCCTCCCTGGTAAAATGGAACATATGCAATTTAAACTTTGTTTAAAAAAGAAAAAGGCCAGTTTGCTTGTTAAAGACCTACAAGATGTCTGTTTATTTTCCTATGATAAATGATTAAAGCTAAAATAGTTTTTAACTAAATTGTTTTCCTGTTATGTTTTTATATACTTATGTTCTCCAAATCATTACTTTCTTTTTGCATTCTATTTCTTTCCATAATTCCACTTTTTTTTTTTTTCCCACCACACATAGATCAATAAAGACCTAAATAAACTAAAACGTGCATATGTATATACACATAAAATAACATAATTGACTATTTATGTACATTGTAATTGCAGGTAAAAATGCTTGTGTAAATATATATCTACATAATCACATCTCATGCCAAGCACAGAATTATCACAATCAGGGAAAAAACTGGTTACACTTTATTTTAAGGTGACGTCATTACATTGTAGTTACTCAGAGAAGTACTGAGTAATGTTATTAGTTACATGTACTTACTTTAGGGTTAGTTACTTGTAATTATGCAGATTTGACTGTTATTACTAAGTACGTGTAGTAACGTGCAACTACATCACCTTAAAATAAAGTGTTACCAAAAAACATTAGTTTTTATAAATCTAGAATTGCATCAGCTATGAATTGCAATTTATACAAAATGGTTTTTTAAAGCATTTTTTTTTAAATGTTATGACAAATAGTTGTAAAAGTCAGATTTATTAGTCAAAAGATGTGTGAATCATAAGTTACACATTATATATAATAATGATGAAACACCATTATTAGCATAACTGCTAAATGACAGGAAAATCTAAATAACAATATAAAGAGAACTACACATGATTTACCTAATATGTGCATTGCAATGGAGTTCTCTGGTTAAAACAAAAACAGTAATATTATGAAATAATACAATTTAAAGTCTTAATATATTTTAAAAAAATCATGACTCCAGTCTTCAGTGTCACACGATTCTTCAGAAATCATTCTAATATGCTGATTTGCTGCTCAAAAACATTTATTATTATCAATGTTGAAAACAGCTGTGATACTTAATATTTTTGTGGAAACTGTGATACATTTTTTCCAGGATTCTTTGATGAATAGGATATTAAAAATAACAGCTATATATATATATATATACAGTTGCAAGAAAAAGTATGTGAACCCCTTGCAGAATGTGAATAATTTTAACAAAATAAGAGAGATAATATAAAAATGTTTTATTTAGTACTGCCTTGAATAAGATATTTTACATAAAGATGTTTACGTAGTCCACAAGACAAAAAATATCTGGATTTATTAAAATGACCCCGTTCAAAAGTTTACATACCTTGATTCTCAATACTGTGTATCGTTCCCTGGATGATCCTTGGCTGTTTTTTTGTTTTGTGATGGTTGTTCATGAGTCCCTTGTATGCCCCGAGCAGTTAAACTGCCCAATGTTTTTGAGAAAAATCCATTATCTTTTGCATATTTGAACCCTCTCCAGCAGTGACTGAATGATTTTTTAGATCTATTAAAAAAGGTTCAAACATACACTGATGGTCCAGAAGGAAACACGATGCATTAAGGATGAAGGATATAATTTTTTTTCATTTAGTACTAAATAAAAAATAACACATTTTATATGATCTCTCTTATTTTGTTAAAATTATTCACATTTTCACTGATTCTGCAAATGGTTCACATACTTTTTCTTGCAACTGTATGTGTGTATATATATATATATATATATATATATATATATATTAAAGTACATGTATATTTGTCTTTACATTTATGATGTTATAAAAGTTGAATTGATCACTTAAACTTAAGACCAAAACTTAACGCAAGAAATAAAACAAACTGTTCACCGCTTCTTTTCCGTATTCTTCTAATAATTTGGCTGCTGAAATAACATTTGAAAGTTTTAACAGCTTGGCCTAGCCTGGTATTTTCAAACCCAGGAATAGACCTTATTCAGAGCAGCGTCATGACAGGTATGAAAGCGAGGCTGTGAGGGATAAATTCACAATTTTTTCAGTGGCATCTGCTTTAAAAAGCTGTATAAAGCTCTTAGATCACACATTAAATAACAGTACAACCCACTGAAGAGATGAATGTCTATCCCTCACAGCCTCGCTTTCATTCCAGTTAAAAATTAATGATGGTGCTGCTGAGAATGAGGTCTATAGATCCAAACCACCAGACTTCTGGATATTCTCTAGGAAACTGTTTAAAAGTGCATCCAACTTTGCCCACTGTGTCTTATTGTTTTCTGTTGGCATGAATATTCCTGTACTTGCATGTCAGCAGCTGTTTGAAGGTGTTCTTGAAGGTGACATTGCACAGGGCATAGCAAGCGGGGTTAACCGTACTGTTTATGTAGCAGAGCCAGTAGCCAAAGATCCACATTGTGTTTGGAATACAGACCGAGCAAAAAGTGTTGATGAGTACCATGACATTGTAGGGAGTCCATGTGGCTGCAAACGCCACCAGAATGGCCATAATGGTCCTTGTCACCTTCTTCTCCCGCGAGGATAAACTCTTCCTCTTCTGATACCGTGGCATGAGAATCTTCTGCGAAACCAGACTCAGCCTTTCCTTCCCGTTGGTCATGTCCTGACCTCCACTGTTGGGTTTATAGGCATTTTGCAGCTCCTTTTGGGATGTTGTTCTGAAGCAAGTAAATCTGACCCAACTTCCTGTGGACAGTGGAACTGATTGGGTCTGACGGCTTCTGATGTCACCGTTAGTGCTTATAGATACGGCCTCCTCATCCCGCTGGTTTGAAGCGAGCACACTTCCAGATATAGAGTCATTTTCACTCTCCCGTTCTTCTCCTGCAGATGGGTACAATATATTTTCAGTGAGATCTTTGATGATGACAAGATTTATCTATATATGGTTCAGATAACTGGGGGGGAACAATACTTGTGTTCAACTGAATATGGTCTGCTGCCAAGATCCAAAAAAGACCATAAAAGTAGTTAATATGTCTCAGCAGATTAAATTGAATCTATTTCTCACACAAAGCTATGGCTTACGATAGTGCACTTATATATGTAGAAAATTTGAGTGAACAAAAAATTTTTAGAATAGGAAATTTGTTTATGTTTTAATGTTTAGATATTAATTGATTTTTTTTAACATATTTACTGTTACTGTCAGATATCACAAGATATTAGAGATTACTCAATCCAATTTTTAAAACATAAATACACACACAATTATACTTATATACACAATATATACAATATAATATATACAATTACATTATAGATTTTGCTGCTTAACATTTTTGTGGAAACAATACCATTCAAACATTTGTGGTAAGATTAAAAAAGAGAGAAATTAATACTTTTATTCAAGGATATATTAAATTGATGTATACATCCTTGTATGTATGTAGTCAAGCATACATAATAAATGTATTATGTTACAAAAGATTTCTATTTAATAAATGTTTCAATAAATGCAAATAAATGCTGTTCATTGAACTTTCTATTCTTCAAAGAATCCTGAAAAATCACCATTTCCACAAAAATACTAAGTATTACAACATTGATAATTATAAGAAATGTTTCTTGAGCAGCAAATCGACATATTAGAATGATTTCTGAAGGATCATGTGAGACTGAAGACTGGAGTAATGATGCAAAAAAAATTCAGCTTTGATCACAGGAATACATTAATTTTTTAAAATATATTCAAATAGAAAAATAGTTCTTTCAATTTGTAATAATATTTTGCAATATTACTGTATTTTTGATAAATTCAGCCTTGGTGAGCAGATGAGACTCCTTTCAAAAACATAAAAAATATTCTCAATGATTTTTCTTTAGGTGTATATCTAAAACACTTTCAAAATAAGTAGACATTTGCTTTATTAACTCAATTTAATGTTATTTAGAAATATATTTATATTTTATTTGGAAAAACATGTTGACTTCATAATAAGCCTAAATTCAATCTGTTCATCATATGAAGCGATTGTGTCTCTTCAGAAAATTCGGACTAAACCGTTCAATTAATATGGATTAGTTTTGGGTGAACTAACCCTTTAACAATAATATCACTTCATCAACAAGTTTGGAAACTCCTCGTATAGATTTGTATGCTTCGCTTTTGTCTTTTCTGGAGCCCCTGTTCTCTATATGTACATTGTATAAAGAGCAGTTTGAACATTCTTCAAAAAAATCTCCCATTGTGTTCAATGTAAGAAAAGAAGTCATACGAACCTGTAGTGGCATCTGAAGCACTCTGCCTACGTGGAACCATTTCCTCTCCTCCTTGGATTGACTTCCTCTCCTTATTGCTCTCAGTTGTGGGTCCAGCCTGGCCTCCATCATTACTGACTCTGGATACTCTCCGATTGTCTCTGCTTCGCACACGACTGCGGCTGGCTTTGGAGATCTGCCAGTACAGTACTGTCATAGTGATGACTGGCAGGTAGAAGGCAGCGATGGCGGTGCCGAAGGTGACCACAGCATTGGAGAAAAATTGGATGTAGCACTCGCCTTCAGGAACCGTCCGGCTGCCCGTGATGAACTGCCAGAACAGGATGGCTGGAGCCCAGAGAATGAACGACAGGATCCAAGCTCCTGCGATCATCATGCCTGCCATCTTGTGGGTCCGTTTGACCGGGTAACTGAGAGGTTTGGTGACGCAGAAATATCGGTCGAAGCTGATTATGAGAAGGTTCATAACAGAGGCATTACTCACCACGTAGTCCAGAGCCAACCAGAGGTCACAGACCAAAGCTCCTAAAGGCCAGTGGCCAGTCACAATGTACACAGTGTAGAGGTTCATGGAGAAAACACCGATGAACAGGTCGGCACATGCTAGACTGAACAGGAAGTAGTTGTTGATCGTCTGGAGGTTCCTGTTGACCTTGATAGAGAGCATGACCAGCACATTGCCAATAATTGTGATCAGACTTAAAGTGCTCAGGCCGAGAATGATGAGAACAATCTCGACAGCTGTGAATGGACTGGCTAGGAAAAAGTCAGTCTTGTTAGCATGGCTGGGGCTTGGAGAAAGAGTTAAGTTGGAAGTCTCCATCTTTCCTTGTCACAGGACATGCACTTCAGAACCTAAGGGTAGAAAAAAAAGGGTAAAAAAGATTGTCATTTTGTATATTTACTGATCTACTTTCACTTTTCTGAATGTTTTAATTGGGTCAGTAAGCAAATACACTATATTGCCACAAGTATTGGGACACCCCTCCAAATCATTGAATTCAGGTGTTCCAATCACTTCCATGGCCAAAGGTGTATAAAATCAAGCACTAGGCATGCAGACTGCTTCTACAAACATTTGTGAAAGAATGGGTTGCTCTCAGGAGCTCAGTGAATTCAAGCGTAGTACCGTGATAGGTTGCCACCTGTGCATGAAGTCCATTTCTGAAATGTCCTCACTACTAAATATTCCACGATCAACTGTTAGTGGTATTATAACAAAGTGGAAGCAATTGGGAACAACAGCAACTCAGCCACGAAGTGAGAGAGCGGGGTCTGTCAAATCACAGAGAGCGGGGTCAGCGCATGCTGAGGCGCACAGTGCACAGAAGTCGGCAACTTTCTGCAGAGTCAATAGCTACAGACCTCCAAACTTCGTGTGGCCTTCAGATTAGCTCAAGAACAGTGCGTAGAGAGCTTCATGGAATGGGTTTCCATGGCCGAGCAGCTGTATCCAAGCCTTGCATCACCAAGTCTAATGCAAAGCGTCGGATGCAGTGGTGTAAAGCAGGGGTTTTCAAACTGGGATCCGGGGACCACCAGGGGTCCTCCAGAAGGTCCTAAGCGGTCCCCAGATAATTCTGTTTCATTTTTAAATGTTTCTCTCATTTCTTGCCGTATACATAGGCTACTTTCCAGAATTGTATATGTTTGTATGTATGTATCTTTCTAGTGAGTCCCCTTTATCTTGCTCACTGGGGTTGTAAGGTTGTATTCTTAACGCAGTATGTAAGCTGCTTACATTTATTGTGAAAGTTGCTTATACAAATAATTTTTAGTTGAAAAATGTTCTTCAGGTTTATACATACAACATTAAGTACAGCTAATTTATTAAGTTTGGAAACTATATTTTGTATTTATAATGTCACACAATTTATCTAACAGTTTAAATGTTTTTTTAATAAAAATAGATGGAATTTAGGATGGGGGTCCCTCATAAAAGACTCATCGTATTTGGGGGTCCTTGGCATCATAAAGTTTGAAAACCCCTGGTGTAAAGCACGCCGCCACTGGACTCGTGGAGACGTGTTCTCTCGAGTGACGAATCACGCTTCTCTGTCTGGCAATCCGATGGACGAGGGTTTGGCGGCTGCCAGGAGAATGGTACTTGCCTGACTGCATTGTGCCAAGTGTAAAGTTTGGTGGAGGTGAAAGAAACTCTTAATGCTTCAGCATACCAAGACATTTTGGACAATTTCATGCTCTCAACTTCGTGGGAACAGTTTGGGGATGGCCCCTTCCTGTTCCAACATGACTGTGCACCAGTGCACAAAGCAAGGTCCATAAAGACATGGATGAGCGAGTTTGGTGTGGACGAACTTGACTGGCCTGCACAGAGTCCTGACCTCAACCCGATAGAACACCTTTAGGATGAATTAGAGCGGAGACTGCGAGCCAGGCCTTCTCATCCAACATCAGTGCCTGACCTCACAAATGCGCTTCTAGAAGAATGGTCAAAAATTCCCATAAACACACTCCTAAACCTTGTGGAAAGTCTTCCCAGAAAAGTTGAAGCTGTTATAGGTGCAAAGGGTGGGCAAACTCCATATTAAACCCTACGGATTAAGAATGGGATGTCATTAATGTTCATGTGCATGTAAAGGCAGGCGTCCCAAAACTTTTGGCAATATAGTGTACTTAATAATGACCCAAAACACTTGAGCAACTACATAGCATTTTTTTTATTTCAGCTTTTTATTTATTTATTTAATTGTTAATTTCATTAATTTAGTTTTTATTAACATTGGTTCAAATACTTTTTGGAGACATTGTATATTTCTTTCATCTTTTACTATATTAAAATACAATAAACTGTTAAAAGATTAGTATATGTATATGACTTTCTTCTTTCAGCCGAACACAATCAGAGTTATATTAAAAAATATACTGGCTCTTCCAAGCTTTATAACGGGAGTGAATGGTACCTTAGATTTTGAAGCCCAAAAAAGTGCATCCATCCATTATAAAAGTAATATAGCTCCAGTGGGTTAATAAAGGGCTTTCTGAAGTAAAGCAAAGCATTTTTGTAAGAAAAATATCCATATTTATAACTTTATAAACTATAATCACTGGCTTCCATTAACAGCCGTACACAAGTCTAGTTCCGGCGGAAGAGTGACCTCTGACCTGACGCATGACGTAGGGGTAGGTAAGCTTAGGTGAGAGAAGACGTGGTTCAAACAAATAGGGTTAAGCAACAAACTCAAGCTCCTCCGACATTTCTCTTGAAAAATTCTAATCCGGTGTTTTGTTTTGCTCTATTCTCTGTGTTTCCACTTTCGTCAATACGTCATGCGTCGGGTCAGAGGTCACTCTTCCGCCGGAACTCAACTCGCGTACGGCCATTACTGGAAGCCTGGGATTGTAGTTTATTAGGTTATAAATATGGATATTTTTCTTACAAAAACGCATCACTTCGCTTCAGAATTCCTTTATTAACACCATGGAGCTGTATGGATTACTTATATGATGGATGGATGCACTTTTTTGGGCTTACTATTCACTCCCATTAAAAAGCTCGGAAGAGCCAGGATATTTTTTAGCTTAACTCCGATTGTGTTTGGCTGAAAGAAGAAAGTCATATACACCAAGGATGGCTTGAGGCTGAGTAAATTATGGAATAATTTTTGGGTGAACTAACCCTTTAAGTGATTATCAGTGCTTTCTTAAAAATGCACAAAAACCCTATGCAAAAGACCACTCCTATATTTATTGTTCATGATATCCCATTTAGTAGCATGTGGAGAAAGAACTAGTGTGTATCTTTGTGGATAGAGTCTGTTTGCCAAACATCATTCTCAAACAGAGAGTTCATCTGTATTGTTTATGCTGCCAGATTTCCATTAAGGCAAAGGAGAACAGCATCACATTGATGGGCTTGATAATACTGCAGGGAAAACATGGCTAACTGTGATATTATCTCAGATATTTTAATGTAGCTGGATGGAAGGAAGGACTCTGATAGCACGTCTTATTTACTGTAGCCAGGAAGGTCTCTTAGGAGCAATAAGCTTATTGCCTTTAGCAGGACAGCATGTACTGTAGACTACTTAATGCTTCAGTTTGGATCAGTACCAAAAACTGCATTTTGAACAACTGGAGTTAAAAATTTTTTTTGCAGAAAATTAATATTGTGTTATTAAAACATTTAAGTATGTGGTTGCTTAAGTGTTTTAGAGGGTTGCTAAGTGCGTTATGTGGTTAGAACACATAGGTTGATCAATGCTGTTTTCAGCATTGCACCTCCCATCATGAATGAACATCTAAAGGTATGTTGAAAGATACAGTACAACTTACCGAAGTGTGTAATGTCTCATTTAATCAATCAGTATTTCAACCGCTGAAAGAGCGGTTGGTGTTTTGGTGTTGCTATGTGGTTGCTAAGGTTTTCTGGGTGTTTTTTTCTTCTTCATGTGGTTGCTGGGGTGTTTCTATGCAGTTGCTAAGGTGTTCTGAGTGGTTTTTAGCATGTTATAATTCAGTTGCTGGGTATTCTGAATAGTTGCAAGGGCATTGCTTTGGTGGTTTCTGCAGTGTTCTGGGTGGTTTTTAGCATGTGACTGTGGTTACTGAAGTGCCACTATGGGGTTTCTAAGATGTTGTCTGGGTGTTCTGAATAGTTTTTAGGGCATTGCAAGTTGGCTGCTAGTGTGTGTTCTGGGTCACTAGTGTGTTACTGTGCAGTTGTGCATCCAGTGTTCATGATGATTGCTGGCTAGGGCCTTACTAGGTGGTTGCTAGGGTGTTTTGGGTGGTTAGTCTGTTACTATGCAGTTTCTTGGCTGTTCTGGATAGTTGCTAGGTAGTTGCTAAGGTGTTCTGATTGGTTGTTTTTGTGTTGCTATGAGGTTGCTATGGCCTGCGTGCCTTACCAATAGACTCTTTTCACAGACTGTGATGACGCATTTTAACGGTCATCAATATCGTAAATCCTGCAAAGTCTTTTTGTATTTTCATTTTAAAAAAATGTATGTACATTTATAACACTAATACTTTGTATTATATTACCTTTGCATCAAATTACAAAAACAACTTACCGCTGCTGTGAGGGTGTTTCTAAAACAGCGTCTATGGGAGTGATGGTAAAAATTAACATCTTTCTCTCTTTTCACTGCCATTATCAATCTCACTCTATTTTTCCCCTCTCTTTGAAAGTTGTGAAATAACTATTGTGGAGTTTTTCTTTTGCTATTTGAGCAAATGGGGACACAAAAAAATATATTTAATGTATACTCTCATTCACCGCTATACAAGTTAACCAAACTATGACGACTTCTTCTCTGAGAAACCCGGAAATGTGAAAAGGGTCTATTGCTGCTAATTAAGTAACTCTTTGTGAAGTCATCTTGGGCGGAGCTATGTAATTTAATATAATGCAAACATATAGGTGAGCTACTGGGCAAATATGTACTCTGTTGATTAAGTTTGAATATATTTAGAATGACTGAGGTTTTGTTTTTACTACTGTGCTTAAAATTGAATGGCCTATGGTCGGTTATCCTGTTTGTTAAGAGTAGATATTGTGGGGTCTGATGGTCATCACTCTCAGGATGAAGAGTAAAGCTGAGGATGTGTGGTGTGTGTTGCATATTCTCTTTGAAGGACAAATCACATTATGACCTAATCTAATATGAATAATGTGAATTTGGATCTACATATTAACAAAGCACTTGGTATTTGTCTGCTGTTTTAAGTGAGACTAATAATAGTACTGATGTGCTGTGACATTTGCTCACTTCTCACTGTGATATGGTGTTGCTGACAAAAACAGAGAGGACAGAGCAAACTATCAAGATGGAAGGTTTTAAACTGTGAAAACATAAATATTTATTCTTTATTTCTCTTAAGATCGTACTGACTTCAGTCACCCATTCTCACCTTTTAGCTTGTGCCACAAGTTCTTGTTAGAAAGCCAGGGTCATACAGCACAGCCATGTGGGAAATATCTCAGCGCTGTGACAAAGAACAGCAATCTTAGCACCGGTGATAAAATTTGTACCTCGGATCCGTTAGTGTGTGTAAGTTTATATGTGTTTTGCTTCTGAAATTCTTTACATATTTGTTTTATAGTGTGGAGCTAGTTGTCACACTTGTTACTCCAGTGAATTTTATTCAGTACTTTAAAGTCTTGACTATAAAAATGCAAATATTTCCACCATTATTGCTCAGGCAAAAACTACAGTTCATTTGACACACAACTCACATTTTGTGACATTTCGCAATAGCGAATTTATATAGGGGTAAGTTGTCACATTGGAAGTCACACAGTAAAACAAGTATGAAATGCATAACAATTCATGAAATATCAGCATTTTCTCTGTTATTCTCCAGATAAAAAAATACAGTTAATTTAACCCATATTGTCCTTTTGTGACAACATGCCCCAATAGCATGTTAAAGTATAGTAAATAGGGGCAAGTTGTCTCAATAAAACCTGCCACTGAACAGCCTATTAAAGACTTTTACTTCATTTTAAACAGTAACACAATTATGAAATACAAAAAATGTAAAAGGTAACAAAAATATTAAACCAACATGTATTGTCATTTATAAATTGTGTAAATAATATAACATTTAAAATGTTGACAATGCGTGACCTTTGAGAACAAATCCACTCCTTAAACATAGCCAACCTGTGTAAGTTATAAAAAAATAAATCACCTAATACCTTATTTCTGCAGTCAAATCCTTCATCATCCAGTCATAACTCCTATCAGCAGCATCTGTCTTCTGTGAGGTGAGCTGTATGTCTGTTGTTCTCAGTGCCAGTGACTGACTGTGAGTGTATAAATGTGGGCGGGCTCTAAACACACCTAGATGAGAAGCCAGAGAACTACAAGGAAAGTGGTAGAGCTATCTATCTATCTATCTATCTATCTAACGTCTGTTTGTCTGTGTCTGTCGGCCAATTCAATTCAAAATTGCTTTATTGGCATGACTGTAAATAATACAATACTGCCAAAGCTGAAAATGTATATTTTCAAATAACTTATTGTAACATAAATGTAACACAACTTAAACTTAAATAAACAGTGTTACAAATTAGAACGTATGAACATTTGATACCATAGTGATACATACAGTATATACATTAGTGTCATCAAAACTATTGATATTTCATTATGTGGCGAAGTGACACACACCCACCCCCTCTCACTCACTCGTCTCATTTGCTGGTATTGCACAACATTTTACTCATTATTGCAGGTCTCGCGCTCACACCACAGGTGCGTGCATAAAGCTGCATCTCAAACAGCTCACGAGTACCAAATTGACTTTTTCGTGGCTTATTGTTCATAAACGGTCCACAACATTATGTCAAAATGCCCGTTTTGCAGAGTATTCAGATAAATACAGTCAGTTTTGGAACGTAAATAGTTGAAAGAAAGCGCATGTTGTGTAGCAGTATATTGGATCCGTGCACAAATTCTTAAAGAGACCACAGCCTAATAAACCTGCCTCTGTCCGTCATGTTAATCAAAGAAAAGACAGAGAAAATCACTCACAGCTATTGACTGAATAACTTCTGTAACTTTAATTGTAAGCATTTATCTGTATTTCATTTTTACATTTCATTAGAAAACTATCCAGTTATTTTACTTTTGATTACTTTAATGTCTAGTATTTCTTACCTGAACACTTCTGTTAGACCAATAATCTATTGTATTTATTTGTGCTACCATTTGCAATTTGTTAATTTGTTCTTTTTTTATTACTGACTGTTTACTTGTAATTGTTTTGTAAACCTAATTAATTGATTCAAATAAAGCCCCCCTCTGCCGTGTGTAAGCTATTCCAACAAAATTAACCAAATTATTAAAAAAATTATAATAACAAATGATCTGTGTGGTGGTATGCATGGCAGTTTTTCCTGTGGTACTGAAAATGCTATCGAATATATTTTTTCAAGTTATGGTATTGAAGTTAGAAATTCCACTATTGTGACAACACTAATACACACACACACGCGCACGCACGCACACACACACAAATATATATATATATATATATATATATATATATATATATATATATATATATATATATATATATATATATATATATGTACTGAGGGTCACTGTGGTGGACAGTAAGGTAACACAATGAGGTCAGACACAATACACACACATTACACACATTCCGCTGCTGTCTCTCAGGCTGTGGCACATCCACACATACACTATATTGCCAAAAGTATTGGGACACCCCTCCAAATCATTGAATTCAGGCATTCCAATCACTTCCATAGCCAAAGGTGTATAAAATCAAGCACTAAGTATGCAGACTGCTTCTACAAACATTTGTGAAAGAATGGGTCGCTCTCAGGAGCTCAGTGAGTTCAAGCGTGGTACTGTGATAGATTGCCACCTGTGCAATAAGTCCATTCGTGAAATTTCCTCACTACTAAATATTTCACGATCAACTGTTAGTGGTATTATAACAAAGTGTAAGCAATTGGGAACAACAGCAACTCAGCCACGAAGTGTTAGGCCACGTAAAATCACAGAGCGGGGTCAGCACATGCTGAGGCGCACAGTGCACAGAAGTCGGCAACTTTCTGCAGAGTCAATAGCTACAGACCTCCAAACTTCGTGTGGCCTTCAGATTAGCTCAAGAACAGTGCGTAGAGAGCTTCATGGAATGGGTTTCCATGGCCGAGCAGCTGTATCCAAGCCTTACATCACCAAGTGCAATGCAAAGTGTCGGATGCAGTGGTGTAATGCATGCCACCACTGGACACTAGAGCGGTGGAGACGTGTTCTCTGGAGTGACGAATCACACTTCTCTGTCTGGCAATCCGATGGAGTCTGGGTTTGGTGGTTGCCAGGAGAACGGTACTTGCCTGACTGCATTGTGTCGTAAAGTTTGGTGGAGGGGGATTATGGTGTGGGGTTGTTTTTCAGGGATTGGGCTTGGCCCCTTAGTTCCAGTCAAAGGAACTCTTAATACTTCAGCATACCAAGACATTTTGGGCAATTTCATGCTCCCAACTTTGTGGGTACAGTTTGGGAATGACCCCTTCCTGTTCCAACATGACTGCGCACCAGTGCACAAAGCAAGGTCCATAAAGACATGGATGAGTGAGTTTGGTGTGGAGGAACTTGACTGGCCTGCAGAGAGTCCTGAGCTAAACCCAATAGAACAGGGGTTTTCAAACTGGGGTCTGGGGACCCCCAGGGATAAAGTCTACCAAACATTCTGTTTCATTTCTAAATGTTTATCTCCTTTCTTGTTGTATACATACTTCCCAGAATTGTATATGTTTGCTTTGTATCTTTCTAGTTAGTTTTTCTCACTATATTCCCCTTTATCTTGCTCACTGGGGTTCTTAATGTAGTACGTAAACTGCTTATATACATTTATTCTGAAATCTTATTCTTAATTCTGATATTGCTTATATAAATAATTTTTAATTGAAAATGTTCTTCTTCAGGTTTATACATCCAACATTAAGTATAGCCAATTTAAGTTTGCAAACAATATGTTGTATTTATAATGTCACACTTGCTATTTATCTCATTTTAATTCTAGCTAAAAAAAAACTGCAAACATAAAAATATATAGATAGATTTTAGGAAGGGGGGTCCCTCACAAAAGATTCATCATATTTGGGGGTCCTTGGCATCATAAAGTTTGAAAACCCCTGCAATAGAACACCTTTGGGATGAATTAGAGCAGAGACTACGAGCCAGGCCTTCTCGTCCAACATCAGTGCCTGACCTCACAAATGCGCTTCTAGAAGAATGGTCAAAAATTCCCATAAACACACTCCTAAACCTTGTGGAAAAAGTCTGCCCAGAAGAGTTGAAGCTGTTACAGCTGCAAAGGGTGGGCCAACTCCATATTACACCCTACGGATTAAAAATGGGATGTCATTAAAGTTCATGTGCATGTAAAGGCAGGCGTCCCAAAACTTCTGCCAATATAGTGCATCTCACAGCCAGTGCTGCTGTCTGTCCCTCTCTTAATATTATCTTTATTTGTTCTATTTCAGCCATGGCTGTAAGGTTCTTTATTAATTTTATGAATTTGTTTAAGTAAAATTATTAAATTAGCAAATACTTATTATGTATTTGCATCTCTCGATGTCTCAATCTCTCCTGTCCTACAGTGAACACACACCCTTTGCTCTCTGGGTAACCAGCTATTTCTGTGTCTGCCGGTCGCGATGACTAGACTGTGTTTACTGATCCTGTACTTGGTCAAGATCCGTCTCTGCTTTGTGTCTTTGACACAATATTCTTCCAATTCATAATTTGATTTCATTTTAGAGAAATTGTAATTTACTTTGTGTTTAGGTTTCCTGATCCCAATTGTTCCAGATATGTATTTTTAGATTGTTTGATAATTTGGTTTAATTTGATATTTGTGTGAGAAGCAGTTCTGGTCTGAGACTGGTTAGTGTCAGTAGAGTTGGTCAGGTTAGTCTCAGAACCAGCTTTTTCGGGGTTCAGTTCTTGGGTTTGTCATGCTTTAAAATGTAGAGATTCTGTGGGATAGGTGCATCCAGAATTTGTGGGATCTTTTTTGCATATTAATAATCAATGGGATCGGCCTAATTCTGCCCTACATGCATTATTTGGTGTTTTTCTTTGTAGTTTTAGAATGAGTTTGCAGAATTATGTGTGTAGGGCTTCTGTTCGATGTCTGTCTCTGTCCATCTAGTGTAGCTCTGATCACTGAGTGGACCCCAAACCTCACTTCCATTCAGCACTATGGGCTGAATTACACTATCAACGATTTTACAGATTGGAATAGGTAATTCAACGTTTTGGATTTTTTCTTAATGGCAAAGCTCATCGAGCTTTATCTTTAAGAGCATTCACTGCCACTGATGCAGTGATGACCAGGCCAAGGTAAGTGTAGCCTACTGCATCGTGTGTTCTAGGGCGATGCTGCCTAAACTGAACTGGTATCTGTGTTCCTGACATCTGGGCTTTTTCTGAAAGACCATAATGTTGGTCTTTTTGAGGTTTACTGCCAGGGTTCTGGCAGTAGTTCTCCAGCAGGTCCAGGTGCTGCTGTAGTCCCTGTGGAGTGGGTGACAACAGAGCTTGATGTTTTTGTCTTGTCGAGTGAGTCCAGGGGCTGTGGACTGTTCCAATCGCACCGCTTCATTAATGAATGTAGGCCTAAGTGTTGAACAGCATTGGAATACAGCCCTGCCGCAATCTCTTCTCTCTTCATTTGTTTACATTAAGTGGCCTCTGTATCTGGATAACAGATAGGGTTTCTGTTTCCCGCAAAATATTTAAATTAGGTCTGTGGCGCTTGAAAGGCAGAAACTTCAAATGGCTTCGTAGCTTAAAACAACTTTCACTTTAGCCTCTATCAATGGCAGTGCACACAGCACGGGATTTTTGGGATTTATTCAGCAAAAGTAACGGTACAATCGAGCACAAATATAGTACCGATCTTATTTAAGCTTCCCAACATTATTCTTGTATATGATGAAAATATTCCTTATTCCGACGCATTTCATGATTGAAGTAGCGCGCAAGCATGTAGGCCTATGTGTAGTAGCAGTAAAACACGTGCAGAATCTGAACACCTTTCTGAACGCACATCACATTAAAGATCAATAATTAGGCCTAGAACTAAACAAGGTTAGGCTATAGGCTACGACACCAGATTAAGAGTAAAGATGATACAAATTAAACAATGTCCCATTGCTTTCACTCACTTAGGGGAGAGCGGGGAACAACCTAACGCGGGGTTAACACACATGGTTTAAAACTTTCCACACACGCTAGGATGACAAAACTTATCTTGTATTTACTAGTTGCTATATCAACATTATTTAGAGAAAATTAAAAAATCTTTGGAAGATATCCCTGAACATTTATTTAACCATAGCAAAAGTAAATGTCTTACTTAAGTTTATTTTTCATCTCTGTGTTTGCGTTTATTTAAAATAAGACAAATCTAATATTATTTTAATCTTACGTCTGTTATTTAATGCTGATCTAACCAGCAGAAGACACGAGCCGGCTTTAAATCCCAGTTGCGCAGGTGGGGCATGTTGTAACACTACAATGTACTCCTATTTGAACTTTGTTATTATATTCTATACTTTTATGAATTCTATTGAAAAACCATGAGGAAAAAGGTGAATAATGACTGAGAGTCAGTGTTCAGAAGTTATTCATTATTATTATGTTTTGAACTATGGTCTATACCTGTGTTTTGCAGTGTGTTGTCAAACTAAATTTTTTAAAAATATATTTTTAATGATTCAAATTTTTTAAATAATTGTATAATTGTATCTTATTGACAAAATATTTTACTTTGTATTAGATATATTTTTGATTAAATCAGATAACATTTTAAGCTGTCATATGCTCATGTTACAATGTGCCCCTCACATGTTACAATGTACCCCACATGGGGCACGTTGTCACATTTCACTTCCATTCTTTCAGGATAAATTAAGAAAAAAAAGTATACACTTTATAAATGAAACAAAACCACATAATTGTACTAGACGTGTGAAATTAATGTGGGAAAAATAAATACTCTGAACCCCAAGGGGATTTACACAAACTGAGAAAGTCAAAAAGTGTTAGGTTGTGCCCCGATCTCCCCTACTTTCCGATGCAATCTCCAGTCTTAGATCAAATTAAGTTTAAATGAAGGAATACTTGCAGAGTTGATCATACAAAAATAACTGTGTTGGTCATATTAAAAAAGTCAATCATCCGGGTTTAAGGTTATAGTGTGCAATGACTATATTGACAGAAATGGGAGATTCATAAACATGTTGAAACAATAAAAACATACATTAAAAAAAAAAGGAAAAAAAAAGCAAAGTGTATTCCGATTATTCCTCTGGCAAAGCAGCGTGCAGTTCTTCATTAAGATCTCATGACTGTGATTGTACACGCGATTGCCTCATTCAGATAATGTTGCGCAATTAAAATGAAAAATGACACACACGGTAGGCTATCGTGTAGCCTAAGTCTAAATAACCTGTTTTAAAGATTGACGTTTATTGTAAAGTTCAGATAAGTATCATTTCTTGTCAAAACTGCGTCTGTCCATTATTTTCTGACAGCCACGCGGAGAGACTGGGCGGGGATTTAGCTATATAACGTCGCTCTCTGAATGTAGATACGATGGCTGGATTGCGTTTACATTACACTGAGATCCGATCACAATGCGTCCTCGACTACCTCTGGACCAGGACACGATGATCGGATAACATTCCGACCAAAAAAGGCGTTTACACTTGCCTTTTCAGTGTGTAGGCTATGTGGACAACATCCGGATACAGGTCGCATGTTAATGCCAAGTGGAAACGAAGCCTATCTATCTATCTATCTATCTGTCTGTCTGTCTATCTATCTGTCAGTCTATTTATTTATCTATCTGTCTGTCCGTCAGTCTATTTATTTATCTAACAACAGTAACAGGCTGGAGTGCACAATGAAGCCCTTCCACAGAAGTCCTTTATCTCTTGGGAGACGTGTAGTTTTCAATGGAATCGTCTGGGTTCAGGCTGTGAGCAGTGCCAGCTGCCCAGTGGAAACTTTCGCTGTCAGAGTTTGCTGTCAAACATCTCATCACAAGTACCAAAAGACAAAAGCCAGTCTTTGGTCCTGTTAATAAATCCCCTAGTGCCACCAGACCATAGGAAGACATTAAGTTACTAAGCTACTGTCCTACTGACATTGTTGCTGAAATACTTGTGGGCAGTACATACTGTTTATTTTAAGTATAAAGTTTTGTTTTAATTTAATTTAAAATGTAGTGACTTAATGGCAAAGAAATGTTGTGATGTCGCTATCAAGAACAAAGTGGAAACATATTTTCTTACATGTATAGCTGTTGTCAAATTTATTCAAGTCATGTCTGAATTAATTATTTCCCTGAATAGTTTTTTGTTTCTGTGGGTTTTTTTTCTGTTTGAACAATAATCCATGCTGTTGCATTGTACAGCCACTTGGTGGTACTGCTGAGCAAGGTAACGTTGAATACTCACTCACTGTCATCTAAAATAAATCTCAATTACTGTAAATTATCTTTCTGTAAAATCCAAGGTTTTTGACACATAAGAACAAAGGTAAATAAGCAAAATTCTAACATAAAGCTTGCATTTAGTCTATACATTCAGAAAAAAAAAAAAAAAAGGAAAAAAGATTGCCAATATAAGCAAACCCATAAAGCACCTTCAATGTTACCACAAACACACACTTACGCACACTTATCCCCCCAGGTCTTGTTTCAGCAGTGTCTCTACATTCAAGTAGCACAGCAAGCAATCAGTCCCTAAGCATAACAAGTCTCACCATGCTGGAGAAAGAACAATTATCCCTATTGTCTCATCTCACCACTTTATAACATAAAGATGCATCGCTGCACCCTGCCATTTCCAGTGCAAAATATCTGTTATGGTCCATAAATAACTGTAATATAACTAGTGTATTATTTAATTAAAATACATAAAAAAAGCTTATTTTTAGCAATAAAATATTAATATGTCATGCAAAGTATGTTTATGATTGTCACTTTATTCTTTAAAATATATTTTAAATGGATTGTATTAATAATACATTCTTGGATATAAAAGTCATCTTGCCACTTGCCCACATCAGCAGTTTATGCCTTCATGTTTTTAGATAAATAACACTTATAAGATACAATATAAATAGACTCAGTACAAAAGTACAAAAGGTAAATAATGACTTTTCCAGTTGTTTTGTTGTTGTTGCCTAAACTGTGTGTAATTCAAGTTGCACAAATTAAATAACCATAAAATAAATATTCTAAAGTCCCAACAATGACAATGACACTATAAATCAGTGTAATGAATGTTCAGTCGCTGATGATGATTATTACCCTCATTTTAAATGGCTTGAGTGTTCCTTGTCTTCCATTGTGGTTCTTTAGGAAAATACGCTAGTCACGGATATGGGGTGGAACTTGCTAGTTGGTTTGCATACTCATGACATTTGAAATTTAAATAGTATGTAAAATAATAAGGCTGGCTATGATAATATTTCAAAAGCTTATGTATGAGCTCATCTTTTGATTTTCTGTATGGTTTTGTGCCACCTATAAGAAAATCTCCTAAATCTGAATCTATTTGAATATGGTTAGACCCGTGGCCTGACCAACCAGATGTGGCCTCATTCATCTCACCAAATGGAGCCATTTCTTCCATAAATTATTCTTATTCACCAACCTATGCAGACACTAATGTTGTAAAAAAAAAAAAAAAATCTACAATACACAATAATACACATTTGACACACTATTGTGAGGATATTAGTTAAAGGGATATTTTATTGTTAAATCCCATTTATTTGTCATCAGTGTGCTACTAGCATTTTTTTTTTTTTATTATGATATT
This sequence comes from Rhinogobio ventralis, assembly GCA_039654625.1. NCBI lineage: Eukaryota > Metazoa > Chordata > Actinopteri > Cypriniformes > Gobionidae > Rhinogobio > Rhinogobio ventralis. The sequence continues at coordinate 16,299,292 of CM077216.1, read as the reverse complement.
GACTGTAATTCAGTTGGAATTAGACCTAAAGTGCAGCTAAAACTGTTTAATTGGCAAGACAGAACAAGACAATACATAAATGACAAATAAATGAAATATTATGAATACGTTTTTTTAAAGTGGCTTTTCAGAAATTATACAATTATAAATAATACAAATACATAAAAAATTACGAATAAATAAAATTCAGACATGTTATATAGGCCCTATACTATAATAATAATAATAATTATTATTATTTACATATAATAATGTAAATAAAAAAAGGCTTTTCAGAAAATTCACTAAATAATATATCATCATTAATATATAAATACTGTAAATACAATTTAAAATTACATAATTACATTTCAGAAATGATACAATTATAAATAATATAAATACATTCAACATTACAAATAAATAAAATTCCGAAATTTTATATAGGCCTTATACTATAATAATAATTATTATTATTTACATATAATAATGTAAATACAAATACAAATAAATACATAAAATATTATGAATAAGTATTTTTAAAGGATATTAGGCTTTTCAGAAAATACACTAAATAATATATCATCATTAATATTTATAAATAATAATAAAATAATGGAAAAAAATTTAAGTGTTATCTTTTCTCCTAATTTTTCTGACTTCAGAAGTACTTGGGATCAATATGCGCGCACCCTTGCGTGTGCGCGCATGTGTGTGGGCGCGTGCTCTCTGGGCGCGCGGCCGTGGAGGGGGGATTTATGTATGACAAGAAACAGGAAACTCCGTCGATCTTTTCGACACTTTAACAGCAGTGGGAGAAGCCAAGCCTGAAGCTGGGCATTAATGATTGAATTTTCGCTTTATTTTTAATCAACCATGGCCGTCAAGGCATTCGATTAATTATTGACACCCTCCGTTTTTATTTTTTTTAACTTTAGAAACTCCAACGCCTGGAAAACTCCAGTTTTAAGAGGCTGTGCGCGTGTGTGAAAGAGTTGGGCGTGAGACGTCGGGGTGTCTCCCTCAATTGAACCGCTGGTGCATGATATTTCTTTCTTTCCTCCATTTTCTCGCTTCTTCGACTTCTTATATCGTTTGAGAGCGTTTTAAACTCTAAAAAGATGGGGTGCACCCTGAGCTCGGGCGACAAGAGTGCCCAGGAGAGGAGTAAAATGATTGACAAAAACCTGCGGGATGATGGAGAGAAAGCGTCGCGAGAGGTCAAGCTGCTGCTGCTGGGTGAGTTAGCCGCTCGCTAGTGAAAAAAAGCCCTGTGATTGTCACTTAACAACAAATATAAACTACTTTAGCATTGGATTGAACATTTAATTAAGTTCCTGAGTTGGGGATAAAGCAGTCAAGTGCATATTTATGGACGCTGGAAACTTTTCTGTCCATAGTTACCGCGCTGGTGTCTCGGCTAGCATATGAAGCTAATCCACTCAGAATCCCGAGTCACTTAACACTGTTTTTAATAGGGTAATTTACATGTTTATACATTAGAGATTAGATAATTGCGTAAAGTATTTTATTTGGCTGCTTTTCTTCCCTATTTTGGCCTTGACTTGTTCAACGTGCTGGTTTGCATATTCGCCAAAGTGGCCAGTTAGACGCAAACGGCTCTCGGCTAATCCAGCCAACAAAAGACTAATTTAATCTAATTTAATCCCCACTGCCTGATTTACTGAGATGGATCTGATAGATTACCCTGACCTTCATCCAATTATGATAAATGAGCTTGTGCATATGGAGGGTCCTGCTGGGTGCTTGGAGTAAACTGGAGTGGATGATGCTAGATGGGTTTAAAAAGTGGTCCTGGTGGTCTCAAACATCATACGAGTCTTGAAACTCTTAAACCTGAATTAATGGTATATATTTGAGCTATTTAAATAGGGATTCAAACAACAAGCTTTTAAACACTCTAGAGTAGATTTAAAGAAATACATTTTATTTTGCGTGTAGACCATGGTTATTCCCCTTAGAATGTGTTAATATTTTATATTAAACAGCCCCTGTCTTAGATTTTGCTTTGGGTTGTAACAGAATGTTCACATGTAAATTCCTAAAATTTTGAAGTTGAAAATGCTTCATATAAACTGTATGTATAGTTCACAGTTTTCTTTCTAATACCTTAGCAGTAGACTTGTAAATTCATTGCGATTTACATAGAGGCCACTTGTTTTTCAGTTTCCGATTCCTGTTTTGCATGTTTTTTCCTGTACTTTTCCAGTATTTGTGTGCAAGGATTTTTTGGACATTGAGTAATGAAGCCAAACTATTTATTAGCTTGTGGTGATTTAAACATTTGTTTGCCTTTCTTGATTATTGATGGTTTGTACTGTTTAAACACATTTGTTTCAGTGAAAATGCTACACACTCCCTGAAGAGCAGCACTTTGTGCTGTTTACATGCATTTTTATTAATTTTGAAGAGATGGAAGTTTACGCAAACGATAATGGTCAACATAAGATATAATCATCCGTTTGATGTACAAGCCTTTTTCCCATTGGTCTCTTCTTGCTGTGTAAATTGTTAGAGGACATAAAACCTTCCCTTACACCATCAAACTTTAGGGAATTGACATCTAATTATCTAGTTAACTGGATGCCCCCTAAGTGCTGATTAATTATACGCCCTCTGTGTGCTCCGTTCTTGGGTTTGTTTGCTTTTTGGCATTGCGGATCGTCAGCATATGTCCCTTACGCCTGCTGTAAAACAGGCTGGATTTCCTGTTTAGACTAGAGAAGGGGACAAATGGTGACTGCCAGGATTGTTTCTAAGAATAAATTCACTGCTGAGAAGAGAAAGCAATTTCCCGGGTGGCTATTTGAAGAATTTTGTCGCAAAAGTCAGCGAGTGACCCAAACGCGTTTCAGAATGTAATAATTCAGTTAAGATGAGCACTGCCTCACGGTTTAGAGTGTGTTGATCGTGCGTCTCAGGCAGTGTTGTTGGTTGCCCAGGAACCGAAGAGCCAGTTCAAATTACAGCACCATAAACGCAGCCACAGGAGACCAAACAAAAGGTGAAACCAGTGTTTTGGGAGTCAAGTCCACTATGTGGCACCAGAAACTTGCAATGATGCATCTTAGAATGAGTTGCTAAAACTATGGTTAAAGGTTTAGTTCACCCAAAAATGAAAATTCTGGCATCATTTACTCGTTCCAAACTGTAAAACTTCCTTTCATCTTTGAAACACAAATGAAGATATTTTAATGACATCTAAGATTTCTGTCCTTACATTGACAGTCTACTACCACTTTGATGCTTTAAAAAGTTCATTAACATCCATATGAATTGAGCGGTTTTGTCCATTTTTTTGAAGAGAGACAATCGCTTTATATAATAAACAGATTTAATTTAGGCTTTTATTCACGCATAAATATTCATCAACGCACACGTCAGTTATGCTAAACGGAACCAATGAGATTCATTCTCGTGTGTTACGCAGCACGCTTGAGCTTCCAAAAGAACCAATGAGGTTTGTTCTTATGCATCAAGCAAGTATGATTGAGCTTCTGTTTATGTTCGCTGATCAATTCAATCTAAATTAAGCCTAAATTAAATCTGTTTATCATATAAAGCTATCGAGTCTCTTCAGGAAATTTGGTTTAAATCGCTCGCTTCATATAGATTAGTTTTACGCGTCAAAATGGTAATTGAATGGACTGTCAGTGGAGGGAAAGAAATCTCTTATTACATTTAAAATATATCGCCATTTGTGTTTCAAGATGAACAAAAGTCTTACAAGTTTGGAACAACATTAGGATGAGAATTTATTCAATTTTTGGGTGAACTAACCGTTTAAAGATTTGAACAAACCCCTCACTCAAAATCATAAACCTCCATTGACAGGGACCAGAATATCATACAGACTTGGGCTATTGTTGGCTTAAGGAACCACCCAGAACACCCTAGCAACCACGTAGCAATGCCCTGGAATTGTGGCAATGAGTAGGGCTGTACGGTATTGGAAAACAATTTCACCTAATGACTTGAATAGCTCTATTTGGAAAGAATGAATCATTCTAGAAATATGTGGGTGATTTTTGCTTGAATGTTTAAACTGACAGAAACTAAAATGTGAATGATAAACTTTCATTCTTTGAATGTTAAACTTTGCAATTAACTCAAATCACATGCGTTTCAAACAGTGGTTCCTGGTCTGTATGCATCAACTACAATCCCTGTACTTCAGGATGCGCATACGCACATCGCAATATCAATGCTAAAACAATATATCGTGCAGCCCTAGCAACGTGTTTGGCCCGCCCAATCGACAGTTTTCCAGCATCAGTTTTAATCTGAAACGGATTTTTTAAGGTGCTGTCACATTTACAGCTCAGTGAAATTTGGTTATTTCAATATAAATATGTGTGATCTGGAATTTAGCGTAAGGGTAAAACATTTCCCCATGCAGCTTTTGGATCTGGTTCAAGTTATTCGCTCACATTCACCACATTGACAAACAGCTGTGTGAGCGGTGCTTCATACATCGCTACACTTTTGACAGTGAAACAATTTGTCACTGAAATTTCTGAGAGATTTCACAGTCTTGGTCATATTACATATTCGTATTGCATATTCATTTGCCATTGTCAACTATCAAAAATATAGCGGCCTATGGAGCAACACACGCACAGATGTTTGTCAACGTTGGAAGTTTGCAAGAAAAACTTGAACTCGCTGCGAAATCTGCATGGGGAAATGTTTAATTACGTAAAGTTTACGATCTCATGGATTCCTATTGAAATGACTGGATTTCGCCTGTGAAGTTTCACTGAAAAAGTTAAATATGTTTAATATGACTTGCTGGAATAATTCCTATCTATCTGTTGAACACTTTGATATTTGCTTCTCAGGAAACATTATGGCCTTTGAGTACGATTAATAGTGTGGATGAACATTAAGTACCACAATCCTCTCATCAACTCGTGTGGGAGTTTTGTGGGGGTCTCTGGGGTAAATGCAGCGCTCTTGTGTTCGTTCTCCTCGCAGTAGTGTTTGAATCTGTGTGAGAGATGCTGATGTGGCCTAATTGCTGTGTTTGTGCTCTGGGACTGAGAGAAAGAGACGTCCTCCCGCAGGGCGTCCTCAACCACAACTGAGATGGTTAATTGAAACGTTCGTTCAGTGAACGGATGAACTCTAGTCTCACGGAAGAGCTGTATGGGAGATTTGAGATTTTCCTGACCGTATGTAAATTAAAGACTGGCAAGCCTTATTCTGAAATGGAGTAATTTAAATTAAAAACACTAAGGTAGAGTTTTTCAAACTTTTATTTTGATGCCAGGGAGTATTTACATATAAATCTAAACACCCCATTTATGCTATGTAAGAGATGAACGCAGGAAAAACTAATGTTTTTTTAATAAATTTTTTTCACAAATCTTCACAGATTTTTTATTTCTTTGGGGTATTTTTTGAAAAGAGAAGTAATGCTTTTATTCAGCAGCCAAGGATGCATTTAATTGATTAAAATTGACCGTATATAACAGATTTCCATTTCAAATCAATTTTAAAATGTTTGAATTTTCTATTCATCAAAGAATCCTGAAAAAAGTATCATGATTTCTACAAAAATATTAAGCAGCACATCTGTTTTCAACATTGATAATAATAATAATGAATGTTTCTTGAGCAGCAAATCATCATATTAAAATGATTTTTGAAGGATCATGTGACACTGAAGACTGGAGTAATGATGCTGAAAATTCAGCTTTGCATCACAGGAATAAATTATATTAATATATTCAAATAAAAAAAAGAATTTGCATTTTAATGGTATTTCACAATATTACAAATTTTACTGTGTTTTTGATCAAATAAATGCAGCCTTAATGAGCATAAGAGGCTTATTACAAAAACATTTTATAATCTTACCTACCCCAAACTTTTGAACAGTAGTGTATAATTTTGTAAAAGTTTATTAATAATGTATTAAATGCACTATATACTAAATAACAGGCCTACAATCTACCTTTTTTCCTGACAAATTTTCTGTGGACCCTCTTTCTTGCAGCCTCCTGGACCCCAGTTTGAAACCTTAATTAACTGTTTCTAAGTATGTGCTGTGTGTCGCCCGCAATCAAACCTGCACAGACATATAGCTAATCTGTTTACAAAAGTCTGCCTGTAATCCCGTTACGGTGAGGTGATTTTTAATTAATCCGTTAAGATTAACACCTACACACTTCCTCACATCACTGGTGATTTTGTTAAAACCGGTTGGTTTTATTCCTTTGGTTAAAATATAGGGGAGTAAAATATCCACTTAATGAGTATACATTTGTCTAGGTTTCATTGACTGTTTTGTTGGTTTGGGCCATTTTCCATGACAACAGTTTTTCCCACTTCCCTTTGTTTTTGTTTTTTTTGTATATTACTTGTTTTCATCATGTGAATGGTAAGGATGCAACATGACAATATGATTTCAGTAAAACCGTCTTTTTTTCCTTACAAGGTTTAAGTTGATATGGTCTTCTCCCCACCCAGTTATTACTTGTGATGAAATCAAAGGAAATAAGATGAATTTTTCCTGCTCGATCTGATACTGACAACAAGTACTTTTGCTGAGCTGGCAGAAGCCACAAATGCTTGATCGTTCAGAGTCAGATCCTCATACTCTTATGGAGCAGGGAAGGATCTGGAATGTTTGGGTGTGTGTCCATCTGGCTAACACACTCTCTCTCTCTCTCTCTCTCTCTCTCTCTCTCTCTCTCTCTCTCTCGCGCAGGGGCTGGTGAATCTGGGAAGAGTACAATTGTCAAACAGATGAAGTAAGTTTCAACCCCAAATGGGTCATCATTATGTCATACTAGTTTCATAACATTTAGAAATTATGCAAGATGTAAAAGATAGCAGTGTTTATTAAAATGAAATGTGCATTACATAATCATTTGATTATGGACATAATTTAAGGGACTTCACTGCATTTGTCAGACTATTATAACCTTTTAGCATTTTAAACATCCTCAAAGCCATTAGAATTTAGCAATAGATTTGCTGCAGTGATGAGGTATTTTGTTACTATCAGCCTGGTTCCTTCAACAAAAACCCAAAAGGATTTTTCTATTGGCTTTTGGATTATTGCAGAAAATAAGCTCTGTGTCCAACAAAAGTTTGATTCGTACATGTTTGTTCATCATGATAATCTTCACATGAACACAACTTTTATGAACTTTGAATCCTAAATATAATTGTCAGAACTAAAAAGCTTAACATAGTTAATATACAAACTACACGGTCGCAGGACTTCTTTGTCACCATCACTAAAGGTAGGGTAGGCAATTTTAGGAGTGGCCACAGGGCTCCAGACTAACTGCTTTTACTAGGAGCACTGTAGCCCCTAACTGAAAGTTTTTAGGAGCGCAGGCAGAAAATTTAGGGGCACACCTTAAATCAACCTTTAACGCAGTTATTCACATTTTCCCCAATTTTGACTGCATTACTGACAAATGGCTTGGTAATAATAAAAAAAAATTACAATGTGCAGTTTTATTCTTAATTTCACAGGGCTCCAGACTAACATTTGAGGGCAGCAGCACCGAAGCCACTAAGTTGTACAGAAAGTATTTAGCAGCACTCGGGGGGCTGACAATAAAGCACTGAGCTTGAGTTGAGGTGTAGATAAAATTAACTACTTATCATTCATAATTTCTTAATATGAATTCAAAAGTAAAAGGAGTGGGGAATTTTTTTTTTTTTGTGTTAAATAAATAAATGAATAAAATATGGGAGTGGAATGGGCTAATAAGCGCTGCTCTGCAACCACCTACTAGTTACAATAGTAATTTATTTCCTATTTTTTAAATAGCGAGGTTTTTCTATATCTTGAAACTTTTAGTTTTATAAATGGGGACAATCTTTGAAGGATGAACAAATAATGTTTTGGTCATCACATTAAAAATAACATTATTATATTATAGTTTTGAAGTGCTGGAAAAAGATGTGTAATACTTGTAAGCATTTGACTATTTCTGTCACACTACCATAGTTACAGATAGTGTTACTACATTAAACCCATGGTGAATGTTGCTGATTTGTGGACTGAAAGTCTTTTATAACATGTTCATTCATGGCACCATGTTTCTCCTGGTTTCCACGTCATCGCTGTTTGATCTGATGTCTGTGGTTTATAACAGAGAATTCTGCGCCAAATCTGATTGCTTCTCACTAGATCTCGCAGTGATCAAAGACTTTATATACAGACTTTGCAGCGATGTTATTAATTCTGTGGTGAATTCAATGGATTTCTTCACTGGATCTCCCAGCACTGTGTAGTAACTGTCACGTGATCGAGATCGGCCCGCAACTCACGATTAGTTCACGCCACGGCGCTGTGACCAATTTTTGGTCCGAACTGATAAACGGTCCGTGAGGCACAATTGATTAGCGCAGTTTTGTTCCGCTTTCATTTCGTTTGCCACTTGATGCTGGGCTACGTTGTGGTCGCGCCAGCGAATCAAAATTTTGGTCCCAAAATGCGACCATTTGGTCTCGGTCTGGAGCCCTGTGGCTAGCAGAAGCAAGCTAGTTTTGAAAGCAGGAGATCCTACCCTCCCTTCAGCGCGTCTCCAAAGCCCTTCTTCAAAACACATGAACGCACACAGCAGAGTTTGCAAAGCATGAGACGAGAGACGGTGTTAAATTACAATAATAATGAACATAAACAACTTAAAGAGCACTGACGTATACCACCTGACTGCTGCAGATTCATTTCGGTATTGATAGTGTTGCCATTGATGCACATAAATTAGAGTCACAAACCGCTCTGAGTATAATGTTACAGGTTTCCATCTTTTCCAAATTATAGTAGTCATGGCTTGTGAACAGCATAAGCGTTGTTTTGGTTCGAGGAGCTATAAAAGGCGTCTGCTTTTTCGGTTGTGCTGCTCGTGACTGACGTCTGTCTAACTCTGCATAGCATGAAACGCGCTGATGACGTGTGATGCGAGCAGGTGTGCGGAGGTAATACATGCATTGACAGGCAGGTAGGACATCCTATTATTGCATTCTGACTGATTTATGGTCCTACGCCTTCCACAGACGATATACATACACTCACCTAAAGGATTATTAGGAACACCTGTTCAATTTCTCATTAATGCAATTATCTAATCAACCAATCACATGGCAGTTGCTTCAATGCATTTAGGGGTGTGGTCCTGGTCAAGACAATCTCCTGAACTCCAAACTGAATGTCAGAATGGGAAAGAAAGGTGATTTAAGCAATTTTGAGCGTGGCATGGTTGTTGGTGCCAGACGGGCCGGTCTGAGTATTTCACAATCTGCTCAGTTACTGGGATTTTCACGCACAACCATTTCTAGAGTTTACAAAGAATGGTGTGAAAAGGGAAAAACATCCAGTATGCGGCAGTCCTGTGGGCGAAAATGCCTTGTTGATGCTAGAGGTCAGAGGAGAATGGGCCGACTGATTCAAGCTGATAGAAGAGCAACTTTGACTGAAATAACCACTCGTTACAACCGAGGTATGCAGCAAAGCATTTGTGAAGCCACAACACGCACAACCTTGAGGCGGATGGGCTACAACAGCAGAAGACCCCACCGGGTACCACTCATCACCACTACAAATAGGAAAAAGAGGCTACAATTTGCACGAGCTCACCAAAATTGGACAGTTGAAGACTGGAAAAATGTTGCCTGGTCTGATGAGTCTCGATTTCTGTTGAGGCATTCAGATGGTAGAGTCAGAATTTGGCGTAAACAGAATGAGAACATGGATCCATCATGCCTTGTTACCACTGTGCAGGCTGCTGGTGGTGGTGTAATGGTGTGGGGGATGTTTTCTTGGCACACTTTAGGCCCCTTAGTGCCAATTGGGCATCGTTTAAATGCCACGGCCTACCTGAGCATTGTTTCTGACCATGTCCGTCCCTTTATGACCACCATGTACCCATCCTCTGATGGCTACTTCCAGCAGGATAATGCACCATGTCACAAAGCTCGAATCATTTCAAATTGATTTCTTGAACATGACAATGAGTTCACTGTACTAAAATGGCCCCCACAGTCACCAGATCTCAACCCAATAGAGCATCTTTGGGATGTGGTGGAACGGGAGCTTCGTGCCCTGAATGTGCATCCCACAAATCTCCATCAACTGCAAGATGCTATCCTATCAATATGGGCCAACATTTCTAAAGAATGCTTTCAGCACCTTGTTGAATCAATGCCACGTAGAATTAAGGCAGTTCTGAAGGCGAAAGGGGGTCAAACACAGTATTAGTATGGTGTTCCTAAGAATCCTTTAGGTGAGTGTATAAATACATGTAGACCACTTAACTTAGTGATTGCTATCAGGATGAGAGGAGACTTTCAACCAGCATAACAAAAAAATGTTTTGGAACAAATCGCCTACCCTGCCTTTTAAGCTTTTGGCAACTTTTTTTTTCTTATTTAAAAAACTTAGAATAGTTTGCAAGAGCGAGATTATAAACACAATGAGGCTGTGAAAGTGGACAATTGACAAGGTTTTTATGTATTTTATGTTATAAGATTAGGACTTGGCAATATGGCTAAAAAATGATCACGATAAATGTTAAATCTTTATTTCTTTCAAGTTTAAAGGCAGATTTTTGCTCCTAAGTGAAAGTTGTAGAAACCTGGGCCCGTATTTATTTAGCAAGCTTCTCAAAGTGCCATTTTAGTCTTTAAGTGCTCAGAATTCATGAAATTTACTCCTACTTTCAAACATAAGTATAAAAGCAAGTTATCAAATTTCTTAAAGCTAAGAATCACTCTTACTCTTTAAGACAGCTCGAGAGGTCTCTCAAGTGGTTAGGAGTTGCCAGTAGGGGCTTGTGATGGCACTGAGGAGACAGAGACGTGCGCAAATCTTTCAGGAGAGGAAGAATGTTTTTGAAATGTTTGACGACGAGCAGTTAATCAAACGGTATCGTTTGTACAGAGCAGGCATCATCTTTGTCAGCGCTTCTTACTCCCGCCAATTCTGTTTTCTTTTGGAATCCATGGTGGCTGATTATATCTTAATTTAGGCTATATATAGGCAGGTCAGTTAACAGCACACAGGTTTAAAATTTGTAATTAAGACATGGTGGAAAAGTTTTTAGAAGTTTTTCTTTAATTTCCAATGTGTATATCTTAATGTATTCTCTTGAAAATTCTTTGTCAAATGTGTGTTGAATGTAAACTCCTCCTCTTAGGAATTTCACCATTTCAATGTGAATTTATCTGAGAATATTCTTAAATAAGGAAATCTATTCAGTGATTGGTCCATGCCTATGTCGTCCTCCAAAATCCACAAAAAAAATTTGTGGCACAGCAAAGTGTCGTGAATCATCTCTAAAACTGATACTTAGAGTTACTTCAGCGATTTAGCATTAAGCTTTGTATCAAACTTTTGTTGATAATTTACTCACCCCCATGTCATCCAAGATGTCCATGTCTTTCTTTCTTCAGTCGAAAAAAAATTAAGGTTTTTGATGAAAACATTCCAGGATTTTTCTCCATATAATGGACTTCAATGGGCACCAAATGGTTCAAGGTCCAAATGACAGTTTCAGTGCAGCTTTAAATGATACCAGACGTTGAATAAGGGTCTTGTCTAGTGAAACGATCGGTCATTTAAAAACAAAATAAAAAAGTTAGTTTTATAAGCACAAATGTTTGCCTTGCTCTGTTCTGTGATGCGCGAAAAAAGAAGAACGCGCATCACAGAACAGAGCAAGGCGAGCATTTGTGCTTATAAAACTTTTTATTTTTTTTAAATTACCGATCGTTTCGCTAGACAAGACCCTTATTCAACGTCTGGTATCATTTAAAGCTGCACTGAAACTGTCATTTGGACCTTGAACCATTTGGTGCCCATTTGAACCTTAATTTCTTTTCGACTGAAGAAAGAAAGACATATGGACATCTTGGATGACATGGGGGTGAGTAAATTATCAGCAAAAGTTTATTTAAAAGTGAGCTAATCTTTTAAGTCAATTATTAGCAGTGTTCTTGTGAGTAATTCTCAGAGGCTTGATAAATACAGGCCCAGACCGTTAATTATGGTTTTAAACTACTCTTTATTGTCAGAACATGACACACTTCACATTTTTGAATTTTGAAAAAAATATAAATATTCTGACTGTTCGAATTTTTTTTAAATTAACCATTGGTCTTTCATAAGCCCCTTTCACACAGCGATTCCGGAAAAATTGTCATTCACTCAGCCAGTGATTTTTCTGGAATCTGTGTGTGCGTTCACACACGTCCCGTAAAAAAAACCACGCTTGTGCTTTTTTTTCTTTCTGATTTGATCATAAACTAGCGCATCTCGTACCATTAGTGAGCGATAATAAGGTTCCGCTGTGCTGCTGTTTGAATTTTGATCCGAGTGGTTTAACGGTCCGTGTGGCGCGGTTCAAATGAGTAGCGCTGTTTTGTTTCGCTTTTGGAGCATAAACATTATATCGAACATTTATTGAACTCTTGCTATCGTTTTAGCGAAAAAGTATATTGCGACAATTATCACTATCGTTTAATTGCCCGGCCCTATATACAAATATGATCAAGCATGAAAATATCTTAAGCTTGTGTTAACCACACACCTTTTTAAGGTATTTAACCAAAAAACCCACTGATGGGTATGATGGAACAGCAAGTGCTAAAATGCTAACTTGTGTTTGGGTTTTGGCCAACAAAAGTGCATCATCCATGCAGCACGCTATAGGGCAAATATAATGATACATCTTCACTTTTAATGGCCGTTGTTTGGCACGGTGGGCAGCAGAACACTTCCAACCTCTTCAGCCAGGACTGTATTCACAATATACATGACGGGAACTATTAGCTTTATTACTTCAATTAATGGGATTGTCTTTCTCCCACAGAATCATCCATGAAGCAGGTTACTCAGAGGAAGAGTGCAAACAATACAGAGCTGTGGTCTACAGCAACACTATCCAGTCCATCATCGCCATCATAAGGGCCATGGGCCGCCTGAAGATTGACTTTGCGGATGCAGGGCGGGCTGTAAGTGCTGCTGTTATAATGTAAAGTGGGGTTAAATGCCTGCCAAACATATTCCAGGCCACTTATTTATGTAATGATAAAAAGTATAAAATGGAAATCAAGCGGATGATGCATTTGATTGGCTGTCTTGCAGGATGACGCTAGGCAGCTGTTTGTTCTGGCCGGCTCCGCGGATGAGGGATACATGACAAGCGAGCTGTCTGGAATCATCCAGCGGCTGTGGAAGGATGGAGGCGTGCAGGCTTGTTTCAGTCGCTCCAGAGAGTACCAGCTCAATGACTCAGCCTCATAGTGAGTTTATCTCTCTCTCTTAGTTTTATGGCGTATTTTCTGCCCTGCACAGCCAATTTCCCACATAATGACTTTTGCACTCCCCACATAATGCTGCTCCATTTCCATTGTGGCCGCTGACCATGTCATTGGCTCGTGTAATGCGTGCGGACATTTCTTTTACATTGAGCCGAGTTATTATTGACATTATTCCATTCATTATGGCCCATGATTCAAATATGCTTTATGCAAACTCTTCAAAAATGCAAATTTGTCTTGTGTTCTCAAAGCATGAAGTAAACCCTTACCTTTTGCATACAACCCAGATGAAAAAGACATATTTACAAAAGACGATTCTAAGGCATAATAAAAACGCGATGTGTCTGGCTGTTGGCTGAAAAGAGAAACCATTTTGAAATTCAAATTTTGTATAATTTTTAACGCTACCGTTCAAAAGTTTAGGGTCCGTCAAAATAAGTCTCTACTGCTCACCAAGGCTGCATTTATTTGATCAAAAATACAGTAAAAACTGTAATATTATGAAACATGATTACAATTTAAAATAACTGTTTTGTATTTGAATACATTTTAAAATGTAATTTATTCCTGTGATGTCAAAGCTGGTGATTTGGAAAAGTATGGATATGCAAGTAATTTTAGGTAATTTCCAGGTCTGGATAAGTATGGAAAAATATTTGTTTCCAGACTATTGCCCCAGTTGCTCCAGTTTTATCTAAAAATACAAGCAGTGTTTTCATGGCAAAAGTTTAGTGATCCTTTAGTAAATTGTTGAACACAATTGAATAAATTCTAGGCCATAACCATAAGCGAGTCTCTTTTGAACTTCACTAATTGAACGTGCCACTCAATCCAGCAACAAATAAAGGAGCAAATTATCATCTAAATTAGATTGTACTTTGCTGTTTGGTGATCATTCATTCATTTTGAAATGGAAAATCTGTTTGGAACCCTGATTACTTCTGTCTATACCCTAATTATTGTTAACAACATGTATTCTTTACTTCAATGAGCCCATTGTTTCTGCCTTAAATTATTACATTGTTTATTAATACATTGTTAGCTAACTGTGTGATTTGTATATTTTCTGAAATCCATAACATAGTCTCCTCTAATAACAAATCACTCCAAATTGTAATGCAGACCTATGTATTTTCTGTAAAGCTGCTTTGAGACGATATGTATTGTGAAAAGCGCTATACAAATAAATCTGAATTGAATTTTGTGAATAGTGTCACATGATTCTCCAGAAACCGTTCTAATATGATGATTTGGTGCTCAAGAAATAGTTGTTGTTCTTATTATTTGTATTATTATTATTAATAAAATATTATCAATGTTGAAAACAGTTTGCTTTAATATTTTTTTTGTACAGTTCAAAAGAACAGCATTTATTTGAAATTAAAGACATTTAAGCTTACAAAAGATTTCCTGTCACTTTTGTTCATTTAAATGTAGCGTATAACCCTTTCAAATATCTCAACAAAACATATACTAAAGCAACTTTGAGCTGAATTAATTAAAATTCATATGACTTTAATTCTGTTCATTTATCAGATAAAATTAGAACTGATGAAAAATGACCTTCTCAAACAGGTTTCCTAAACTAGTCTGTCATTGGTCAGACCGATAGGACCGTCCCAAACTTGCGCTATTGGTTGAGCCAGGTTTACTACAATTGGAGGGTTAGGATGCTCAAACTATAGTATTTACACTTTTCCATGAAATCAGCTTATGAATGGCTTATTTTTTCAATTAAAGACTTACATTTCACCCTTTAAGTCATTTAAGTAGACTTTGAATAACTGATTTTTATATAATTATAATAATAATAATAATAATTCATCTGTATTTTCTCTCTATAGCTACCTGAATGACCTAGACAGAATATCCAGTTCTTCCTATGTCCCAACTCAGCAAGATGTCCTGAGGACCAGGGTGAAGACTACTGGTATTGTGGAGACCCACTTCACTTTCAAGGACCTTCACTTCAAGTGAGTATTGCCATTGTGACTGCACATGCCAAAATCCATATTTTTTTTAAACATGCAGTACTTGAGATTGTGAACAGTGTTCTGCCTTTCTCAGAGTGTATCTCACCACTCTCATCTCCTCTACTTTCAGAATGTTTGATGTGGGCGGCCAAAGGTCAGAGAGGAAGAAATGGATCCACTGCTTTGAGGGAGTGACTGCTATCATCTTCTGCGTGTCTCTCAGCGACTACGACCTCGTCCTGGCTGAAGATGAGGAAATGGTGAGCACTCAAACAAGATCTCTTTCAGTGTCAGCATCACGAAACAGAAACTTTGCCTTTTAAAGTTCCTCTCAAACAGTGCTTGGTTTCTTCTCTTGTAGAACCGAATGCATGAGAGTATGAAGCTGTTTGACAGCATCTGCAACAACAAGTGGTTCACGGACACCTCCATCATCCTGTTTCTCAACAAAAAGGATCTGTTTGACGACAAGATAAAAAAAAGCCCGCTTACCATTTGTTTCCCAGAGTATACTGGTATGAATAACATAATCTGTAAATAGGGGGTATGCATTGATGTCACTTTCCCGGCGGATCACGCCCCCTCAGCCGGACTGAGTGGCAAAAGAGCTGCTGCATGACTGGAGTTAATAGGGGAAACTGTGAAGACACGAGTAAAACGATTGATTATCAGTTTAAACTAAAGGTTGGACTCGATATACAACTTACCAAAGATCCAGTGATCCATGGATATTGACATGTAGCCAGGAATCATGTTTCCTGACATTTGGATGTGCCTGATTTTGATGTGTGGGAAATACATAAAGCAAATTTGCCTGTGAACACTTTATATAAATACAACGTAGGTAGGTCTAAATCCAAAATAACTGCAAATCCACCTTTGACTGCCTGGAGTTCAGTTGTTTCTGTGAATTGCAGCGATCCATTTGCTTCTCTTTTCTGTAGCTTTTGGTAGTCTGTAAAAATATTCCTGATTTCTTGTCAAACCCATTTATTCAGTCAATCTTAAAGCTTTTTCCCGTTTTAGATGTGTTTTGTGTGTTTTTGAGTCATTCACGCTGAAAACTAAGGCTGCCGCTCTCTTTTTGCCACTCAGTGGGCACAGCACATTCACTCCAGATGAAAACGTCACATGCATACCCTCAATACTATTAATTTGTTTTAATATAATTTATCTATTAATATACTTTATATATTTTCTAGAATATTTCATGTGATAGAACAATTTAAATGATAGAAAAATAAGATATAATTCTATTTCTATAATATAAAAAAATATAATTTATATAATTTAGTATGCTTTTCTGTCTCATTGGCATTTCTCCATATTAAACCCTCCATATGAAACTCTCCAAGGATCCAGCACGTATGAGGATGCAGCCGCTTACATTCAGTGTCAGTTTGAGGACCTGAATAAGAGGAAGGACACCAAAGAGATCTACTCCCACTTCACCTGCGCCACCGATACCAAGAACGTGCAGTTCGTCTTCGACGCCGTCACTGACGTCATCATCAAAAACAACCTTAAGGACTGTGGGCTCTTCTAAAACGAGCCATCTCACTGGTGAGCAGAAACGCAGGAACTTTTGTTTTTAATGAGTTCATTTATATGATTTTGGTAAAACTGTTTATCCATCCAACGTTCACTTTTGATCCTTTCGCAGTGTGGCCTGACGTGAAACCTTTGGGAGAACCAGAGCGGGAGGAAGGTCAACCATGAACCTGAATGTTAAATGCGTTACTTAACTTTATATTTATGTTCTCCGAACATTTTAGATTTTTTTTTTTTTAGGGCGTTTAAAAAAAAAAAGGAAAAAAAAAAAAGCATTTTGTGTAAAATATTTGTACAACTGTAATTGTTGCTGGAATTTTTCTCCGTTTTTAGACGTTGACTTAACAGGTCTTTTTTAAAGGGTATTTTTCATTCCAAGGGTTTTTGGGAACATTTTTCTGTCTCTACTCTGAATATTAAGGTCATGTGCCTTGCAGTTAATGTTGCAGTGCTCTTTTTCCCCTCTTTAACCATGTTAAATATGAGGCAGTTGATATTTAT
Organism: Rhinogobio ventralis; assembly: GCA_039654625.1. Lineage (NCBI taxonomy): Eukaryota > Metazoa > Chordata > Actinopteri > Cypriniformes > Gobionidae > Rhinogobio > Rhinogobio ventralis. Next base: position 16,281,977 of record CM077216.1, on the reverse strand, counting down.
CCACACAGCTATTATCTGTTCTATAGTAGCTTAGACCATTGAAAGCTAGATATTTTTAAGACCAAACAACTGTGGGTGATCTCAGAGCTGTGAATTGTGAATGGGGAAAATCTGAACATGCCAGAATAATTTAGAAAAACCTGCTTCTGAGTACAGCCGTCATTACCAGCACAGTGTGTGCGTGTTGTCAGATTTGCCTGTGATTGGAATGATGGAAAAACTGTGGTGAGCCCTGAAATTTGCTGATGAATTGGTTCCTCAGCACCTGCAAATCATGAACTGTTTTAATGGAGAACTCAGCAAAAGGTCAACATTTTGCATTAATAGGGATTTTTACTGATCAAAGGAAACCATTTTTCAATACATTAAAAGGGACCAAAGAATTTCTCCTTAGAATTCCTGTATCCATTCACTTTTCTTTTTTTGCACTAGGTCCACATACTCATGTTACATAACAAATGATTTGTCAACCTGTAGAATGTTTCATAGAAGTCTTTAGTAGGAGCACCGATGTCTTTTCTGATAGTAACACGATCAATTAAAATGGTTTTAAACTTCACATCTCTTAAATGTAGGTTCTTATTGGATGGGAACAAATGTTGACTAATATCCACTATTTTGCTAATAAAAATGCTGTTAAAAAAACAGCATCCTGAAATAAGAATTCTGGTTTGAAGAGTTTTTCTTTTCACTTTTGAAATGAGAATAGTCCATTTAAATAACATTTAAATGGTAACTCCTTTATATTAACCCCCCCCCCCAAAAAAAACCCACATTTGTAAGAGTGCTTTTGCTTTAAATAAAGGTTTTTGAAGTGTGTGAAAAAATGCTTTAATGAATATTTAAGAAAAATTCTGTTGGTAAAGAGCTCTTGCATCACAGAAGGCTGAAACACAGATGCACACTGCTCTCTTGTGGAGAGAACAAGACAAGGCAGAAGTGTGTTTCCCATTGGCCTTGTTGTCATGGTATAACAGGCAAGCAAATTATTTAAATGATTTTAGGGACACTTTAGGACTGATGGGAAAGATATATATATATTTTTCTTTTTTTTCCAAGTTTACAGAATAAACCTTTACCCTAGGCCCCTCATATTGGAAGTCTGTGTAAGCCTCCCTCCCTCCAGCGATGCCATTAAAGGTCCATTTTGGGTTCCCCAAAGAACCTAACCGTGAACAGATTTGATCTATAGTCTAAATTATATAATTTATAATAAGGTTTAATTTCTTAACATTACATTGGTTAACATTTACAACGAACAATGCTTCTACATCAGTTATTAATCTTAATTGCAACATTCACTAATACTTTTTCAAGATCGAAAGTTGTATCTGTTAACTTAATGCACTGAACTAACATTTTTATTGTTAATGTTTACATTAACACACACACATTAATATATATATATATATATATAAGTGCTATCAATGGATTAGAAAAAATGTGTTGCACATTTTTTTTCTGTAATTAATCATGATTAAAAACTTTACCTTTTTTTTATAGTTTCACAGTTACTCCAAATTAATGTACACACAACTTAAAAGGTGCCGTGTGTAGTATTTATGAGGACAGAAATGCAATATGCATAACTGTTTTCAGTAGTATATAAAGACCTTACATAACGAACTGTTATGTTTTTATTACCTTAGAATGAGCCATTTCTATCTCCATACACCGCGGGTCCCCTTACCATAGACATAATAAATACATAGACGCCCTATTGGCCGTTTTAGAACGTTGCTGCAATACGTCAACGCGTCCGCCATATTGCTGAGGGCAAAACTGCGCTGTAAACAGTAAAGCTGCGGTTCCCTTTCGAACGGTCAGTTGTACTGCGTCTTAAGATGCAATGGGAAATAATCTATTTCCTTGCTGATAAACTCTCGAAGCTACACCACCTTCGACGAGAAAAGACGAGCCTGCAGCGGAATCGCGAGCTAGCCAACCCGGACATCCTCCAACGAGTCAGCGGCCTGTTTCAGCGTGCTCAATTGCCAGCGGTCCTGTGAGCTGTCGCGCTCTCTGGTGAAACACTACGGTGTATCCTTGTTTTTTTACTATAAGCGACTTACGTAATGTCGCGCCAAATATGTGTTACATACAGCACTCACCTGCATGAAGAGGATGGCCACGATGTGTGCGTGATCTGTCTGGGCTAAGCCCACGCAGATGCTGCTCTTGGGTCTGGCTGATCTCACTGCGAGAGTATGCCCATCTCCTCTCTTTGCTCGTGGACAACGCTCTTTTCAGAGCGTGATCCCGCCCCTCGTGCTGTCCCGTTCCCTTTCCAGTCCGATCCCCAGCGGAAAAAGCGGCGGAGCCCGAGGGCTGAGTACACTGAGGCTAACGAGCTCACGTCGGCCCAGTGCCCGCGTGCCTCGTCTTTGCCTCAGAGAGACGTTTCTCCCATGACATTCTCTTGATCGGACCTGTTCCCTTCGCTTGAAGCCGAGGGCCTGGTCTCATTTGGCGGCAATGATGAGGACGCGCGTGGGCATCCACACGATGACTTTGTGTCTCTCGTTGCTTCTGACGCTGAGGAATGGCCGGGCTCCATCGACGACCCCGCCCCCTCAACATCACAGCAATGCAAATTCCTCGGCGGGTATTGCGTGTCTCGGCTGAGACCATGCCGAATTTGCATGATGAGATGGTGCTGCCGACCCCGCGGGCTCGGCTCGCCAGCCTCGATGCATCCTGCCCCCATCTCTATCTCTCTCTCGGGCCGCGCTATTGAAGCGCCACGGACGGAGAATGCCAGAGTGGACGAGCGAACTCACGCCGGAGCTCTCCCCGCGTGTCTCGCTTTCAGACTGCTGGAGATATTGAGAGCGCGGCTTACGTCATTGCTGCACTCGCTGTCTAGCGCATAGAGGCGTTGTAAAATGGCGGCAAAGCCCTGCTCCTTTTTCACTCTCTATCACTTCTCCCAGTTCCCTCTATTCAGGCGACTGGAGAGGTTCAACATTGCAGTATATGAGCCTGTTATTAAGCACGCTCGCCTGCACACAAAACACTGTTGAGAGCGGGACTTCTCTCTACCACTTCTCCCAGATCCCCACTGTTCAGGCGACTGGAGAGGTTCACCATTGCAGTAAACGAGCCCGTTATGAAGCGTGCGCGCCTGGACACTACACGCTGTATTAAAGGCGATCCTAATAAGCAATTAAGAGTATTTTCCTCTGTTATGACTGTAGGCAGTGTGTCCCCTACATAGTGTGCACCCCTGCATATAAGCACTGTTAATTCAGCGCTACGGATTCACTCAAAAGATCAGGAAGAGAGGAGGGTTGAGTCCCTCCCAGGCCGGTCCGCCCCCCCAAAATAACTCTGAATTCTCTCCCCATGGCCCGTTTTAGTTCCGGCCAGGGAGAAAATGTTTATTTTGAATGTTGTGAGTGTAAACTGCGAGCCCGCTCTGATGCGCGCTCCCTTGCATTCTGCCGCTATAATGGAGAGTTCAATAAAAAAACATAAATGTTCAAGAAATTAGTTTTCTGTCTCTTCCACACCACACGGAAGTCGGCGCGCTGCCTTCCGACACTGTAAAACCCCTGTACAACCGGGCAGAGGCTTGAAAAGCCATCCCCGGTGTGTCACAGTGGGTTATAAAAACAATTCAACAAGGTTACTCGCTCCAATTCGCTCGCAAACCACCCCGTTTCACGGGCATAACACACACTTTGGTGGAGAGCAACGCGACTCACATTCTCAAAACCGAAGTGAAGAGCCTATTGGTGAAAAAAGCTATAGAGGCGGTGCCTCTAGCACAGTGCGAGTCAGGGTTTTACGGCCGCTATTTCCTCGTCCCCAAGAAAGATGGCAGTCTCAGACCCGTCTTAGACCTCAGACATCTGAACAAGGCTCTTATCAAACGGCCTTTCAGAATGCTGACATTAAAACAGATCATCATGCAAATCCGCCCAATGGACTAGTTTTTCTCAGTGGATCTGAAAGATGCTTACTTTCATATCCAAATTATCCCACCCCACAGAGTCACGGTTGCACATAAACTGCCTAGAAATGCTAGCAGTAGTGCTGGCCCTCGAGACTTTTTCACCACGTCTCTCAGGTCACCATGTTCTAGTCCGCACGGACAACACGACAGTGGTCTCCTACATAAACCACCAAGGTGGGCTCAGGTCGAGATGGCTCAACCAACAGGTCAGACATCTCCTCCTATGGGCAAAAGGCAAATTACACTCGCTAAAAACAGTGCATGTGCCAGGCAGACTGAACCAGGGAGCAGACATGTTCTCCAGGGGCCTCGTGTCCCCAGGAGAGTGGACCCTCCATCCCCAAACAGTTCAAATGATATGGAATGTTTTCGGGAGGGCAGAGGTCGACCTCTTCGCCTCCGAAGACAACTGTCACTGCCCGATTTACTTTTCAAAGAGCAAGGATGCGCTGGCCCACAAATGGCCCAGCAGTCTACTTTATGCTTTTCCTCCAGTCCCACTTCTCCCTCATGTCTTAAAAAGAATCAGGGAATGCGGGCATACAGTCCTGCTAGTGGCTCCACTTTGGCAAACCCACCACTGGTTTCCCGAGTTGATTCAGCTACTATCAGCAGCCCCATGGCCAGTTCCACTGAGAAAAAAACTCCTTTCTCAGGCGAACGGGACAGTCTGGCACACCCTTCCCAAACTGTGGGCACTACATGTCTGGCCACTCAAAGGGAGCTCGAGTACCTCCCAGTGAGTGTTCTTAGCACTTATCAGTGAAGCTAGAGCTCAGTCTACTAGACGTCTCTATGCTCTTAAATGGTCAGTGTTCTCTGACTGGTGCTCAGCCAGAAACCATAACCCTGTGTTTCATGTGAGATATCACAGATACTCGTTTTTCTACAAGAGATGTTGGATGCAGGACGCACTCCATCTACACTCAAAGTCTACACGGCAGCTATCGCCGCTTCTCATGCAACGACAGCTGGCCAATCAGTAGGCAGACATGCCCACTTTAAACAGTCGGAGCAGCTCTTTGTAAGTTTTGGTGGCCGCACTAAAGGACTTCCGGTCACCAAACAAAGCCTGGCCAGATGGCTAGTGGACGCAATAGCGTTAGCTTAGGACACTATGGGCCTCCAATGCCCCATAGGTGTCAAAGCTCACTCCACCAGAGGCATGGCCTCTTCATGGGCATGGTCTAGTGGAGTTTCTATTGGTGACATCTGTAGATCGGCAGGCTGGTCCTTACCGTCTACTTTTACCAGATTCTACAACCTGGAGGTCCCTCTGGGGCCTTCATATGCTTTAATGCTTACAAAAGTTTTTCCTTGTAGTTACTGGCCTTCTCCAGCCTAGTACGCATAGAAATACATATATTAGTATATATACGTGTGTGTGTGTGTATATGTATATGTTATGATGTGTCAATAACTCAGCTTGAGAGAGTACGTTATTGCGCCTATATAGCACGTCGGGATGGAACAGGTTCCCATTGTGTCTTAAGACGCAGTACGACTGACCGTTCAAAAGGGAACGTACTTGGTTACTTACGTAACCTCGGTTCCCTGAGATAAGGGAACGAGTACTGCGTAGACGGCCGTGCTATGGTGCTAAAACAACGGGCGATCGTCGCTTCAGTCGATATAACCTGACGTTATGGCATTACAGCGTACCTTTAAGGCAGATGCCACGCCCATTTTGGCAGGCTTTGCGCTCACCTTCGCGGGCTTTGTGCCCTGCTTTGCGGGCATTGTGCCCATTGGTTCGCTTAGTTACGCTGTTCTGCCATTGGTTCATGCAGTTCCCACTGGCCAGCCAATAGCATGTGAGATGTCTCGACACTGTTTTGACTGGGCAGTAGTACTGCGTGAGTTTACAAAAATGCTTCAGTAATTCGAGAAATAGATTATTTCCCATTGCGTCTTAAGACGCAGTACTCGTTCCCTTATCTCAGGGAACCAAGGTTACGTAAGTAACCGAGTAAGTTTTTCTGGATAAAAACAAAAATAACGTTTACATTTATCAACCGATTTCAGTGGTTTATGATGTACGTAGTGTGCAAGGGGTTCTCTAGTTATTTAAAATCTCGATAGTTAGACTTATAAAATATATATATTAATAAGGAATTGTCTCACCTTTCACATCCAAGTTAACTTGCGGCATTGCTAGCTATTTTAGTCTGACTGACTCCGGTGACCAAACTAACGTTACTATTACTAATTCTATAATGACAAAATACAACCAGAAACAAATGTCCAGTCTTACTTGTGAAAGGTAATTCCCAGAGACCTGTTTTCAATTGTGCGGCGATTTGTACAGCCCCACGCAGCACACAAAGCAGGCATTTTTCTCAATTCCAGTTATGAGAGTTATGGGAAAGTTGCCCTTCGCAATGTGGCGGCGCCGTTGACGTACGATCCAGCGGCCAATAGGGCGTCTATGTATTTATGTCTATGCCCCTTACAGTGAAGTGGCCATTCATGTTTCTACAGTAGCCCTAAACGGACAAACTTCTCTACAGAGCGCTAGTCACTCTCTGCTGTCTCAGACGACGACATCTTTGTCCTGTGTCGGCCACCGTAGCTTCTCTACATGGACTAATTAACCACGTCTTTCCTACCTTTATAGGCCTTGAAAGTGGTTGTTGTGTTGCTGTCTTTGGATTTCATCAAACATATTCGTAATTTGTGTTTCCGAAGATGAACGAAGGTCCTAAGGGTTTTGAACGACGTGGGTGAGTAATTAATGACAGAAATGTAATTTTTGGGTGAACTAACCCTTTAATGACAGACAGCATTAGTGGATGCTGTGGCATATCATGATGAGGATCTGACGCGCTATCACGCACATCTAATTTTCTTACAATTTTGGCATAATTCTCTGTTATTGTTTGTTCAAGCTGTTTCTGGTTTTATTTAGCAAAAATGCTTTACTCTTACTGCAGTGTGCAACAAGCGTCATAGCAGCCGCCAAGCGAACGCACAGAGTAACGTCATAACATAATTTTCAACACACTCAAATATATCTAATATGATAAACAGAGCTGTGTTACCTCATACCCATGACCAGAAAAGCGGAAATGGCGCCGGCGACTGTGTAACAATCGCTCCAGCGGCCTTGATCAGCTCCCACAACACTCGGGTCTGCTCTGCTTCATACTACTGTAACTTTAATAATCGCATCCATGAACATGATTTCTACCCGAGTCCTATCCTGATTACCGGTGTCATGAGGTTAAGACCACGTCCCAAGATTCTGCGCTCAAACTAGGCGTCATCAAACTACGCCTTTGTTTTGAATAGGCGACCTCTAGTGGACGGAAAAGTTACATAGTGCACCTTTAATTGTGTTAAGGATTTTTAAGGCGTTAAACTGAAAAAATTAATCACATGCGTTAACATATATATATATTAGGGCTGCACGATTTGGGGAAAATATCTAATTGAGATTTATTCTGGTTAAAATTGCGATTTGCGATTTAAAATGCGTTTTTTTGTTTGTTTTTTACAAATGAACTGTGTATATATAACATTTTGTTATATATTATGACTAATAATAATTATGATTATTATTATTGCTAATAATATATAAAATAAGAAATATTACTATTACAATAACATTTAAAAAAATAGAGTATTTAAGAATAAATATAACAATATAATAATAATAATCATTTATATTTTACAGAAAACTTATTTTACAAAGAACTGCTGGGTTACCTGTTAACATGCATGATTTAATATGACTAAAAATCACTAGAAATGTCTAAGGATTTATTATAAAATATATTATTATTATAAAAATCTGTGATATCAATTTCTTCATTTTTGTCAGGAGGTATGCAAAATCAAGAACGAGTCTATGTATTTAATATGAAATATGAGCCTCTTATGCATCCACTGTGGGGGAAAAACTCCTGTACACTGGAGAAATTTATTACATTTATTACATTTATTTAGAGAAGTATTATTTTTCCTATTTTTGTACCCAAAATAGGATGGAATGAGCACTGCTGGGCACTGAACACAATCATGTTTCATTCATACTGGAGGCCAGAGGGTGCCCGCGAGCAGAAACGCCACATTTGCCTCAGAGAAATAATATAATGACGTTTTCAGGAAATCCCTAATGTGAAGCTAGCGCTGTGTAGCTAAATAAAAAGAAGATAGAAACGCTATGATTAAACATGAAGACAATAAACACGCAATATATGGTGTATTTGAGTTCTTCAAGCCTTCTCGGGTATTTTCATAATAATAAAGTACAAACCTGATTCAAAAAAAGTTGGGACACTGTACAAATTGTGATTAAAAACAGAATTCAATGATGTGGAAGTTTCAAAAATGTATAATTTTAAGGGAAAAATAAGTTGATTTTAAATTTCATGGCATCAACACATTTGGGACAAGGCCATGTTTACCACTGTGTGGCATCCCCTCTTCTTTTTATACCTTTCAGCATTGATGGTGCCTTTCCAGATGTGTAAGCTGCCCATGCCATCAGAGATGCAGGCTTCTGAACTGAGCGCTGATAACAACTTGGGTTGTCCTTGTCCTCTTTAGTCCGGATGACATGGCATCCCAGTTTTCCAAAAAGAACTTCAAATTTTGATTTGTTTGACCACAGAACAGTTTTCCACTTTGCCACAGTCCATTTTAAATGAGCCTTGGCCCAGAGAAAACGCCTGCGTTTCTGGATCATGTTTAGATATGGCTTTTTTTTACCTATAGAGTTTTAGCCGGCAATGCGAATGGCACGGTGGATTGTGTTCACCGAAAATGTTTTCTGGAAGTATTCCTGAGCCCATGTTGTGATTTCAATTACAGTAGCATTCCTGTATGTGATGCAGTGCCGTCTAAGGGCCCAAAGATCACAGGCATCCAGTATGGTTTTCCGGCCTTGACCCTTACGCACAGAGATTGTTCCAGATTCTCTGAATCTTTGGATGATATTATGCACTGTAGATGATGATAAATTCAAACTCTTTGCAATTTTTCTCTGAGAAACTCCTATTAAACTATTAAACGAACTTTTTCGCCGCAGCATTGGGGGAATTGGTGATCCTCTGCCCATCTTGACTTCTGAGAGACACTGCCACTCTGAGAGGCTCTTTTTATACCCAATCATGTTGCCAATTGACCTGATAAGTTGCAAATTGGTCCTCCAACTGTTCCTTATTTGTACATTTAACTTTTCCAGCCTCTTATTGCTACCTGTCCCAACTTTTTTGGAATGTGTAGCTCTAATGAAATCCAAAATGAGCCAATATTTGGCATGACATTTCAAAATGTCTCACTTTCAACATTTGATATGTTATCTATATTCTATTGTGAATAAAATATAAGTTTATGAGATTTGTAAATTATTGCATTCCTTTTTTATTCACAATTTGTACAGTGTCCCAACTTTTTTGGAATCGGGTTTGTATATTATAATGCAGTGCTAATCGAAACTCGCAGTCTTTCAGACGGAGCAGCGTTTACTCCTGATCACAGAGCCGCTCTTTATTTTTATTTCATTATAATTTATTTATTTAAAAAAAAATAATTTTTTACTACTACCTATGTATTTATTTATTCATGTTTTTTTAAATTTATTTATCTAAAGTTCATTATTTCTTCACTCCAGTGAACAGTTCTTAAAAGAAAAATTGTCTTGGTGTCAAGAACATTTTATGAAGAAAAGAACATTTTGGTCTCTGCTTACACATTATTTTAAGGTGTTGTTGGTCCTTGTTACAGTGTAATTATACATTTAAGTACTATGTAATATTAATTAACAACATGTACTTATGGGTTTAGGGTTAGTTGCATGCAATTATTCAGCATCTACTTTTATTACTATAGCAAGTAGCTAATTTTTTTTTAACAGAAATATTTAAAGAATAAAGTTTTAATGTAAGGCTGCTTAAATGTTTTTTTTTTTTTTTTGCACTAAACCTGAAATCACATTTTATAACACCCTACAATAAAGTGTAAAACTGCACAGTACCAATCTCCATCCTTAAAATAAACGGACGTTGCAATAGTCTTTTGTCCATTGGGAATTGATTGGATGGTTGTGGTTTGCTATTGATCTCATGTTAGTCCAGTAAACAGATCATCAGAAGAAGAGAAGAGAAGAGATGACGTTGCAAGAGGGAGGGGGAGTTATTTTGATTAAAGATGACAGTTGATGACAGAAGATGAGCACATGAATTTAAAATAATGATGTGCACTGATTAATAATTTATAATAAATAATCTGCAATATTCCATAAAAAAAAGAAGAATTGTCAGTTTTGATTTCATGGTGATTTTAAAGGGATAGTTCACCCAAAAATGGAAATTCTGTCATAATTTACTCACCCTCATGTTGTTTTAAATCGTTTGTTCATTTTCGGAGCACAAATAAAGGTATTTTTAATCTTATCTGAGAGCTATTTGTTCCTCCAACCACAACTTTTATGCTTCTAAAAGTTCATTTAGAGATTGTAAAACTAATCCATATGAATTGAGGGTTTTAGACCAAATTTTCTGAAGAGCCTTGATTGCTATATATGATAAACAGATTGAATATAGGCTTTTATTCACATTTAATCAGCGAGCATAAACAGAATCTCAGCCGAACCTGCTTGACGCACAAGAACAAATGGAGGCTTAAACGTGCTGCGAAGCATGAGAATGAACCTCATTGGTTCTTGCTGAAGCTCAAACGTGCTGTGTAACACACGAGAATGAACCTCATTGGTTCTTGAGGAAGCTGAAACGTGCTGCGTAACACGAGAATGAACCTCATTGGTTCTTGCTGAAGCTCAAACGTGATACGTGACACATGAGAATGAACCTCATTGGTTCTTGTAGAAGATCAAATGTGATGCGTAATACGAGAATGAATCTCATTGGTTCTTGCTGAAGCTCAAACATGATGCGTAACACATGAGAATGAACCTCATTGGTTCTTGCTGAAGCTCAAACATGATGCGTAACACATGAGAATGAACCTCATTGGTTCTTGCAGAAGATCAAACGCGATGCGTAATACGAGAATGAATCTCATTGGTTCTTGCTGAAGCTCAAATGTGATGCGTAACACATGAGAATGAACCTCATTGGTTCTTGCTGTAGTTCAAACGTGATACGTAACACATGAGAATGAACCTCATTGGTTCTTGCTGAAGCTCAAGCGTGATACGTGACACATGAAAATGAACCTCATTGGTTCTTGCTGAAGCTCAAGCGTGATACGTGACACATGAAAATGAACCTCATTGGTTCTTGCTGAAGCTCAAACATGCTGAATGGGTTTGGAACGACATGAAGGTGAGTAATTAATGTCAGAATTTTCTTCTTTTTTTTTTTAGGTGAACTAACCCTTTAACTGAAATAACTGACTCGCACCATTAGATCATCCACATGTCCATGTGACCCAGGCACTATTTTAGCACAAGATTGGGATTTAAAAGTAAGTGATTTGACTAATCTCTCAGGCCTCCTGTGGGGAGATCAAACAGACGGCTAATAAAGTGGAAGGTATAAAAAAGAGATGGAAAACCTGATTAATAGAATCCATACTTTACTACACCGGACCTCCAATATCCTGAGCAGACAGCATCAGGGCCTTGTAACAGCTCTGTCTGTTTGATCAACCACATAACATTAACATTATAGATGAGCCTGACTATTTTTGCAACTTTAATCCACTCCGTGTACTTTGTGGATGCCAAATTGGTGTAATTATTTCTGAATATTGCATATGCCAGGGCACAATAGCTTTTAGGATGAATTTATGGGCATTTATATATTGCTGAATAAGTTCCCTTGTGTGGTTGTAATACTATATAATGGATTTTAACTAATGGACATTAGATGTAGATTGAACATGTACATTTTTTAAGATTTTATTATAGCTCTTAAATCCTGGTTGTAAAATATGTGCCCATAAAACTGTTGTCAATAATAAGTCTAGCAATAAATATAGACCTTTTATGGTTGGAGAAGTCGGAAAAGCCTTGTAATCCTAATCCAGACAATATTTACTGAACACATTATCCACTTTAATCTGCATATAATCTGCATGATCTAATTATGATAAATGTCGCTGCATCTCATCTATTTTTTAAACAACCATAATTATTAATCTAACACAAATTATACTGATTTAGATTCCAGGTATTGTAAATTTAGAATTATTTTTTTACTCATGAATCTCTTTATTATAAATTTAGATAAACAATCCCTTCAAAGTTCAGAGCCCTTAATATTGAATGAAACGTCCTTGCAATTTATTCGCAAAGCTATACGAGTTTTAAAAAGTAATGGAAACAAAAGGTTTTTCATTGTCGTCTTTGATTTTTGTCAAAGAATGTAGCCTTAGTGCGAAAGAAGTAGCCTATCTGTGTCTAGCGAGCTTCCTACCTAGAAAGCATCTTTGTCCAAAACTGCTGTCTAGGTAGAACTGTCACTAGGTTTAACTATTTTTATTTTTTTTTTGTATTTCTGTTTTGCATAAAACTGAAGAATATTCGGTACATCCTATACTGTATTCTAAAATGATCCAATAGTAACTGTTGCATGGATTTTATTGAAAAGAGCTTAGGCTTATGTAACCAGAGGTTTTAAAGTTTTTAAATATGCTTTTAAGTTTTTCTTGCCTCATGGCAACGTACAACACAAAGTACCGTATGCGGGTAATGCGTAAATACGTTAGTAAAGCTAGTATGCATAGGCCACAAAGTGTAGGTGAAATAACACATTAGCGGAGGGAAAAATACAGAATTTTATTTTAAAACTTGCACAAAATACTTTTTTCTTTCTTTCAGATTCACAAACTTTCAAGGATTTCAAGGACCCGTGGGAACCCTGACCATCACAGAGGCAGGGGGCTGGCTCCTTTTTTTTGTTTGGAAACCAGTCTCTAAGTATCACCATGGTAACTGTGTAGCCACACCCTAGCAACCATTTAGAGTACCCTAGCAACTGTATGACAGCATGAATAAGCCATATCTCAGCACCAGAACATCATAGATACACAGGGATTGAGACACACTGCACTATGGTAACTCTCTAGCCACAGCCTGGCAACCACTTAGAGCACCCTAGCAACCATATAGCAACATAAACAGTGTGATGTCTCACACTGTGATGTCTCATGTGATATCTCAGTATCACAACATTGCACAGACCTGGGAGTTAGCTTTCTAGCAATTCACAAGTTAACACTTACATATAATTCAGAGGGAGTAAATTTAAATGCGTATTTGGCATGCTGTCCGAGGGGGGGAGGGCTCCGAGCTCGGAATTTGGCCCAAACTCAGAGTACTCCCCCCGTGTATGTAAGCGCTCCTCCCGAACTTTGTTAATAAAACATAATTTACGCAAAATACCCTAGTGCTGAGTTTTTCCATGGCAAGCACCACTCACATTTTCTTAAAGTTTTCTAGTTTTTTATTATTATACTTATGTTTGAGTGAGTCACTCAACAAATTTCTTTTTTAAAAAAACAGAAGACTAGAAAATGTGAAGATCTTGCAAATCATACTAACAAAAATAATAGTTTAATGTGAAGGCCTACTTATTTTTATTGCAAATTTACAATACAAGAAACATTATGTAAGACACAACCACCAAGATAAACACTACAAATGGGCAAGTAACATGTAACGTGACGGGAACATATCATGATATTAATAATAATAATAACTGAAATTTTAATGGAAAAATACTTTGCACTTTTTTCCTTATGAATTGAGATTTGTTCTTGAATCAAATCTTGGAACAGATCTATTCCATAAACTCTGCAATCGACCAACATAAACATAAGGTTTGAGCCACCTTTCATTGCACACCTCTCTTCTCTTTTCGTCCAAGACACACTTTTACGTGAAGCCCGCTCTAAGGAATGCACTAGCATTCCTGCCTCCTCGTAGACATCACATCCGGGTCACTCGGCAGTCAGCGTGTAAGCGTGCGTGCTCCTCCATACAGTTGCGTACTGCTGCAGCTCTCAGCGCAACTCCACTGCATGCAACATGGATACTATGAGCAGCGGCCAGCCGCGGAGGATCTGAGCGCGCCTCGGGACAGGCGCGGACACGCGATACGCCACACTGGGGCAGGGATGAGGTGCCATCCAGCAGACGCACACTGGTAGGCGAGTCGTCAATTGTCAGCGATGTCAAAGAGTCTGAAGAAGAAGAACCACTGGACGAACAAAGTCCACGAAGCGGTGCTCACCAGGAATAAGGAGGGCGACCTGGGGTTTGACTTGAAAGGGGGCGCCGAGAACGGCAATTTCCCTTATTTTGGGGAGGTGAAGCAGGGTAAGGTGGCCGTCCAGAGCGGCAAGCTGTCCCAGGACGAGCTACTCTTGGAGGTCAACGATACACCGGTGGCAGGGCTCACCATCAGGGATGTGCTGGCCGTGATCAAGCACTGCAAAGACCCGTTCCGGCTGAAGTGCGTGAAGCAAGGTGAGGATAAACATCAGCGCGCCGCCGTCTCTACGTGAGAACGAGCGAGTGAGCGACCCCTCCGCTGTCTGGGACTGCTGTCTGCACATTATTTAAGCAGAAATCCTGTTTACACACAAAGGTGCGTTCGGATACGGCGCGGTTATCGATTGTAGCCGCGAACGTTCCATTGTCGCTCGTGGCAACAGAAGTTACAATGTAGCGGATTGACACTTAAACATGTCAATACAAATTTAGCTTTGTTTGGATTCTAAGCACCGTGGTATCATGCGCGAGGGGGCGGAGAGTGTTCCTCCCCGTGTTGGAGATATTTTGGCTCGCGGGTCCGCCATGGGCGAACTGGGCGAATATTTGAAGGCAATTTCATTGATCTCGTAAATTGCACGGTGACTGTGGCAAGCCGGCTACACATTTATTCCTTATCACTAACTAGTTACTAGCACTATTAGTATACATTATCAGTATTTTAGAAGTCTGCTTGTTCTGTTAAATTATTAGTGTGTAATCCAGAGTTCACTCAAATTTTCAATCTCAGTAGCAACTGTTTATTAGATGCTAGAAGTTCTTATTCCAGTAGTGACTTACGCATACTCAGACTTTTTCTTTTGTTACTAGTCACTATCATAGTGACAGTTATAGTAGTCCATTCTCACAGGTAATTTAAATTTTTTGCCATTGAATTCTTTGTGGATCTGTTTCAGATATCATATATTTTCTAGTTCTAGTTCTTTACTTGTTCTAGTTTTAATAGTCTGCACACTTGTGAAATCAGAAGAGTAAAGGTTATGCATATTTGGCGTGCTGTCTGAGGGGAGGGCTCCGAGCTCAGAATTTGGCCAGAATCAAGAGGATAATTTACTATTTAAATAGTTATACTAAGTTTGCTAGTACCAATCAGGGTAAAACTATTAAAAACATTTTTGTTAATTGAAATAAAGCTTAAATGAAATAGAATAGAAATTAGACTTTTAAACTAAACAAAAATAAAAAAATGTTAACATGAGTTGAAGCATTAAAACAACTGGAAATAAATCAACTAAAACTGAGATAAAAAAAATTAAACCTAAATAGTATTAAACACTAAAACAAATGACAAAGGCACATAACAGAATTACTCAAAATTAAACTAAAATGATGAAAGTTGTAAATAGTAACATTTTACTAGATTTTCGTTGCACTACAAAGTCTTTCTGCCTCTCATTAAATATGACAAGTAAAAAAATCAACAGTAACTAGTGAGATTAGAAATGTTACTAATAACAGTGGGAATAAACACCCATAGTGTCTTAAATGTACCTAATGTATTGTGTAAAGTTGGAATATATACTAGCAACAACTGGGATATTAAAAAAGATACTAGTCCAGTAGTGTTCAAGGATGAATGTTAAAATGGCTTGCCATAAGGTGGCATCTCTTAAAAAACAATGGCATTCGGTGGTGACTTGCTGTGTAAATGGGAGGAGTGATGTTATCTCTCACACAGATGTTGAGTTACAGTGATGGGATTTGAGGGCATGCATCTGTCTTCAGGTCTACAGTGCTGAGTTTTCAACAATGCTTATAGTACATATGCAGTGTTTTTCGCTCTTGTTTGAAGCAAACTTCAGCCCCCGGGCCAGTGCTTTGGAAAGCATCCCCAGTTCCCAAGTGAAAGCAAAAAATATCTTGATGCAAGCAATGGTGGTGTCTAGGGAGATCCAGATCAGTGGA
The DNA here is from genome assembly GCA_039654625.1 of Rhinogobio ventralis. Taxonomy (NCBI): domain Eukaryota; kingdom Metazoa; phylum Chordata; class Actinopteri; order Cypriniformes; family Gobionidae; genus Rhinogobio; species Rhinogobio ventralis. Next base: position 16,265,871 of record CM077216.1, on the reverse strand, counting down.
CTGACTGAGTAAATATTGACTGGCTGCTGAAGATCAGAGTTTGGGTAACTTGTCCGAAAGGCGTTTTATAGTGTGCTTATATTGAAAAAGGAACAGAGAGGCTAGCTTAATACATTTATTTTAATGATTGAAATATGGTACAGTAAGTCATTTGAATGCAGGAATGAACTGGCCATAGGCTGCACCATGATTTCTCATTCTATGGCTGATTTGTGGGGCGGCTATTGAGCGCTAATATACTTTGCGACTATCCATATTTGGGATTTGAACCTGGGTCATTGTGATTTTATTAGAAGATTCTAAACATCCTATTCCATTGGTATTTTTGGTGTGTAATTTAATTGTCCTACAAGCTAAAAAACAGGTATTTAAAGGAATAGTTCACCTAAAAATGAACGCATTTTCAAGACAAATAAAACTGAACATTCATTCGCATTTCACTCCGTCTCGCCCAGGAAAAGCACACTAGTGGTGAGAAATCAAGATGAACAAAAACATGATACAAAGCCTAGAAATCCTAAAAAAGTATCCGTGTATTCTTTTTATAGTTAAATATCTCCAGACCGGAACTCTGTTTGTCTGATGACAGTTGATGGATGTGAATGTGAACTTCTTGTTATGACGAACGCAACGGATATATTCACCTTAGCGAAGAAGGTACATGGATTGTATTTTGTGTCGCATTTTTGTTAATCTTGATTTCTCACGACTTGCTTTTTCTGGGTGAGACGGAGTGAACTGCAGCGCTAACAGAGTCACATGAACCCGCTCTTGGTGTAGCCATACACTGAAGACCAATGGCCATGGTCAGGATTTTTGTTAAATAATACACTAAATTTGATATTGTATACTCCAAGAACACTTGGAATATACGACACGTGTCACATGGGATCATTCTGTGATAAGCTTGATGCTGGTTGCTATTCATGGACGAGTGTGAGCGGGACATTTAAAAAAAAAAATTCTCCTTTTGTGGTCCAAAAAAGAAAGAAGGGCATATGCCTTTATGACAACACCAGGTAAATGAGTAAATGATGATTTAATTTTCATTTTAGGGTGAACTATCCCTTTATGACATAATAAAGCAATACTAATTTACAGTACATTATATGAACAGATACAGTAGGTAATAGTTTGCATTATATTCATGTGCATCATATGCCGTGGGATCTGATGGGCTGACTGCCAGATAAAAAAAAAAGTCAGTCTGTCCTGCTTTGATGTGATGGAGGCAATGGTGTGTTTGTATTGGTGTGTCTTAGAGCATGTCCAGGACTCACTTTTGTGGCTTGATGGTTACAGGGACTTTGATGTCCAACTTGTCATAATGACCCAGTTCTGACAGTTATATAAATATCAAGCTAAATAGTCAACTAGGCTGCCTTCATACCATCACATTTATGCACAGCAGCACCACGTTTCATTTGGAATAAAGCACGTCTATTGCCGTCTTATTTTAGAAGTCGTCCTTCATGTTTTCATTTAATCTTCTGGGCCAGATATTTGGTTTAGTGGTCTCGTAATCCTGTGCCACTACACTACTTCGCTCTCAGCGCATCGAACGATCCAGTGCTGCGACCTTCGGTTTTCCAAGCTCTTTTGATGCGCTGTCAGTTTTTAAATATCAGCAATATAATCTCATTATTTTTCAGTTGTGAAGTGCAATAATTGGTTATATAACATATTCAGTTTGCACAAATGGATTTACAAACTGATTAACACGAACATGACTCTGAGCAGATTTCTGCAGCCTTGGGGGTTTAACTTATTTTGCTTTGAAGTGTAATTTATCTATGACAGTCATTATTCTGTCATAATGGTCGGCATTTTCCTTGGAGATGTGGGATAGATTTGGTATTTCATCTTGCATTTAGTCATTTTTAAATAAGTCATCTTCTTTCATCTGTGTTTTTCAATATTTCACCTTCATTTCCCATCTCTTCTGATCTCTGATTCTGATCTATAAAGAGTACACATAAGAGTGGGGTAAGATGTGCCACCTCTTAAAGGGATAGTTCACCCAAAAATGAAAATTTGATGTTTATTTGCTTACCCTCAGGGCATCCAAGATGTAGGTGTCTTTGTTTCTTCAGTAGAACACAAATGAAGATTTTTAACTCCAACCGTTGCAGTCTGCCAGTTGTATAATGCATGTCAATGGGAGCAGTTGAGAGTATGAGAGCTTTGAGAGTAAAAAAAACATGTACATGTAAGCAGATAAACATCAAATTTTAAATTTTGGGTTAACTATCCCTTTAATCTAGCAAACCGTGCATAATGTTTATCATATATTTAGAAAGAACCCATCACCTACAGCCAGATTGAGAGATGCACATGGTAGATAAGATTATTTTGTTATAAAAATTTATATTATATGTCATGTTAATGTATTACCAATTTATAAACCGGTGTTATTATTGTGCACATTATAAAGTTTATTATTATTTTAATTTAAATTATGTTCAGTTGATATCAGACAACATATTTAGGTGTAAATTTTATTATTGTATCATTAAAAAAAAAAAAATTAACAATGTTGCATAGAGGACAGTTTAAGTAAAAGTGGCTCATCTTACCTCACTCTCCCCTAAAATGCACAGTTCATTGAAAGCGGTGCATTGCCATCTGCGTTAGTTAAACCATTTAATTAACAAAAAAAATTCTGTGAAAAGCACAAGGAAAATGTTGCCCACCTGCTTCTGGTTAAGTCACTGAACCTGCATCTCACAGTCTCCTATTTCTAAAGGCATTCGAAAATATTATCCCAGTTTCGGTTCATTTTAAGTTAGTCAAGTTCATAAAACTCAAAACATTGAAACAGTTCAGATTCCTTAAAATGTGTCAGTTTTGACAACTCAAAAGAAAAAGAAAGTTCTAAATACTCATAAAAGTTCATTTGTTAGAACTGATGTTTAATTTGAGTTGGCTCTACTCAAACAACTTAATTATTTTGAGCGTTAGGGTTTACAGTGTACAATGAAAGTAAATGGTGACCAAATGGCTGTCAATAAAAACCCACCCTAAAAGTAGTCCAAAAAACATATGACCCAAACGTGTTTTCGGAAGCCATTTGATGTCTTTTTGTGAGACAGTAAAATTACAGTAGTTATTCTTCCCATTTATGCAATTTTAAATATGTGCATGCTCAAATTTGGCATGTTGTGATCGGTTACAAGACAAACAAGAACCAATGATGTGTACATATCATATTTGCAAATACAGAAACATGGTGTTGTCATATGGGCTAATTCTATGGTTAGTTTTTTGGTCACCTGAATTGGCTTTTGTTGTATGGAAAAGAGCAGCGTGAACATTCTGCTAAACATCTATCTTTGTTTCCAACAAAAGAAGGAATATCATACAGGTTTATATCAGCATGAAGATGAGTGAATGATGAAATAATTTTCAGTCCTGTGTGATCTATCCCTTTAACACAAAGAGCTATTTTAAAATATCTGCCATTTGTCCTCCTCGTTGTAATAACACTACATATTTATTAGATGCAGACTGTCCTTTGGCTGGTTGGAAATCTGGAAACAACTCCCTAAGAGAGCTGTGAATACTCTTTAGCTTTTGCACATTATGCAATGTAACTTTCCAGCTATTTTGGCAATTTTGTGGTGAAACGCACCATTCGGCACCACATCTGATTAATCATGAAAACGGAAAATGCTCCATAAAACTACTAGCAGCACAACGCATTATATTCTGCAGTCTTCCACTCACTAAGCAAGTGGAGCACAAGTGCCACCTCATTTGTAAAGCAGATCCATCTGACATCCCTCTAGGCTGCTATTTGGGATTATGATGGTTTTAATGTGCTTACCAGAGTGACTGATTGCAATCAACTGGACAGAACGGCAAGGTTCCTTCAGATAGAATGATATACTTTAGGCTGATGTTGTGATTGCTATTTTGAAGTGGGTACACCCTAGACCAATCAGGGCACAGAAGCGCCTTTGATCCATTATTAAGTCACGACTACAAGCGCACGAGATGTCAAAGACAGCTGCCTTGAATGTTAACATGACAAACGCGGATGCTGGAGAGCGTGCAAGCAAGATTTTCCTTTTTATGAAACTGTTTCTCACTCTGGCTGCCTTACTTTGATTATTTGCATGAGAAAAACATATTTAGTAAATAATTAATTATGATGTGGGTTCTTATCCTTTAGATCTGTGCATAAAAACGCTTGGCCATCTGTCATGAAGTGAACGGTACTGCAGCTAATTTCGTCTCTGTGCATTATACACTGCTTGGGACCGGAGATCTCGCTTTGCCGGATAGCCTTATAAAAGATTAGATTGAATTTTCTTTAATGCACGAGTTTCTCATTCTCTATTCTTTCTTCTATTGTGTTCATTACCTTGAGATGCACACATTATTGCCATGCACATGCCGTTTTGTTACTCTGTTTTACATTAATCCATCTGGATACAGGCCAAGGAATTTTTTCATCTTTAATATTGTAACAAAAATGCTGATGTTACTTAGCAGCATCCTGTATATGTCCTTCGTGTCTGTGGTAAAGAAAAGGAAAAATCTTTGAAAAATGTAGTTTGAAACAAGTTGGTTTTATGTGGTTTTGAAAAACTTTTTTTTAACAAAAGCATCAATTTAATAACTGTTAAATGAAAAATGTTATGTGGTATAACGTGGTAAAAAAAACAACAACTTGAATACGTTTGAGTGTACACATCTTAATCATTTTTTTTGTTTTGTTTTTAAATGTAGTTTTCATTATAAAAATATTCTTCTACAAATTTCATGAATAAAGGATTTAATTTATCTTATAAAATAAATTTTTTGGGCAGTTGCACCACATTACATTTTACAATAGGAACTAACTTTGCCTTGGCATAAAAAGGTCAAAATATTGGTTGGATTTGGCTGACAATTTATTTTGTACCCCAAATATTAATAAACAGTAAAGCAGTTTTGTTAAAATATAATTAATTCTTATTTTTTTTTATTCATAAAATTAAGAACATGCTCATTCATGCTAATTTAAGTCATTTTGTGTGTAAAACATTTTTTTAAATTGTATTTTTAAATAAATTGATCTGAAAAAAAGTAACTTCACTTCATAATATTGTACTCTTTTAAATCAGTGAGAAGTGCTTTGAATCTAATAATCAAATAAAAATGAATAAAAAATGAGTTTTTCTGTGCTTTTAAATGAGAAATATTCTTAGTCAAGAGTCCACACAGCATGCAGACTCATGCTGTGTGTTTTGTCACAGATTTAGCTTCAGGATCTAAAATACAGCATCTGCAAAATAAATAAATGTCCACGGCCTACAATAAATGCTAGACTTTCAAAATCAGCTTTAATTTTAGTATACCCGTGTAGCGCTGTATAAAAGTGTATCACTGTAATACATTGTATGAACTGTTTATGTTCGATGTTTGCTCTGCAGCCCACAGTTTCCGTATTTTTGCTGTGGAGAACATGAAGATGAACAGTGTTTGTTTTGGGATTAGAGATGCCTAGGCAAATTAAAGAGGTGTAGCCTGCTTGTGTAGAATTACTCAACAGCGGGATACAAAACAAAGACGGTGGTTTAAGAGCCTGGAGTCATAGAGGCTGGCAGAGAAAGGTCTTTTTGTGTGGTAATCACTATGTGGCTGTAGGCTTTAATGTCTTGTTCAATGCTCCAGAGCGTGTGCTTTGTCACAGAGATCCAGAATTGACCCCCAGAGCGTGTTTATTTACCTGAAATTCAAACTGTCGTTGTTTTTGTCTTTGGTTATGTTGGACGGGATTTAGGTGGAAAATGCATTCAGTTGTTCATTCAGTAAAAACAAGCTTTTAGACAAACTTGTTCCTCAAAATCACAAACTGTAAGTATGATTAATTATTTATGTATATATTTTCTACGGGTGTTCAAAATACGTAGTTTTGTGTTTTATATTGTGTAGGTCTCCAGCTAACTACGAAAATCTTACTGAAATAGTTCATGCTAATCAGCTATGGGCCACTATTACCTAAAATTGTGTCCATTAATGCAGATTGTCTGTCGTTCTTACTACTTTGAGTAATGATAAAGGATGGAGCAAGATTTGTTTTACAAAATTTAAATGGGACCTATTATGCCCCTTTTTATAAGATGTAAAATAAGTCTCTGATGTCCCCAGAGTGTGTATGTAAGTTTCAGCTCAAAATACCCCACTGATCATTTTATATAGCATGTTAAAATTGCCACTTTTTGGGGTAAGCAAAAACTTTTGTATGTGTCCCTTTAAATGCAAATGAGCTGGTTTTCCCGGCCCCCTTCCCAGAAGAGGGCGGAGTTACAAGAGCTCATGCTCCGGTGTTCTCTCACGCACTTAAATTATCAGAAACTGTCAGTAAGCTGTGTTCAGCCTTATATGTTCGAACAATGATGGACAGACTCAAGAAAAAGTGACAACATGCTGGGCTAACATATGCGCTGTTATTGATACACTTCCTGCATGTGCACCGCAATAAATTATAAATATACACATCGGTTTTGGATGGACATACTCTTGTTAATGCTGATGGTGAGGAATTACAGTTGCAACATCTCATAATGTAGCTCAAAATGAGTAGTGTATCACTGAGAAACGTCCTGCTCAAGTTGTCCTTGCGATGGAGGTTTGGGTTGAATAACTAGTTCTTCCAATGTTTCATCATTGGACTCGCCAACCCTCTACGCACACCTTGGCAATAGAATCGCCATTGGCTAGTACATTTTTTTTTGTATGAAAATGCATATTTGTCATTTTAACTGAACTTAGGACTGAACTTTGGGGCTTAAGATATTGTTGGTCATTCAGTGTTTCTGTAAAAAAAAAGATAATAGTAATAGATAATAGTAATTACTATTAAAAGATAGTAATAGAGATAATACTACTACTAACTCTACTACTAATAACAATATACAATGCACTAATGGTTGATGAGCTGCTGGGTTCATGAATATTAATAATATCTAGGGCATGTAGTCCAGATTAAAATATTAAAATGTTTAAGTTTGAAAATAAATAGCCTTAAGTCTTTAAGTATTAAGTATTTGGTTATGTGATGAGCATTGTAGCGAATACAGAAATCTGAATGGCTGTTTGAAACATTTAAAAACTGTTTAGTAGTGGGAGTCTGCTTTGTTTATGAGGGTTACCCGGGAAACGGCTGCATTTCTGCTGTTCCATCAGCGCCATCTGCTGTCAGAGAGTGTGAATGTGCACTTTCATTCAGCACGTCTCCTTCACTCGTCCCGGTTGGGATTGTTTACATAAGTGTGCGTTCCTCATTGACATAGCATACAACGGTGTTGTTAATTTGAAATGGTTGATGGGTAAAGTATTCTTAAAATGCATTCAAAAAATCTGAATAATTCGTAATAATTAATTATTCATGGTATTTTGAAGTGCCCACGACAACAATATTGTGCATGCTCATTATAGTGATATATCATATTACCGTATACTGGCACATGTCTATAATAGACATTATTTAGTCGCCCAGAGTGAAGATTTACTCGCATATGCGAGTGATTTTACTCGCATTGTAGAGGGTTGTTAGCGCTATTGTTCCGTGCAGTGTTAGTTTCTCTTTGTAAGGGTACTTTGATTTGTTTACATAGTCCTTGTGTGACACCTAGTGGTGAAAAATGTCATACTGCTCGATAGAACGCAACAGGAAGCACGTAAAGCAGTAGAAGAGACTCGTGTTTTGTGATCTGCGTTTTGGCTGCACGTCATTGTTTGCGGTCTAATCCTTGGAGTAGATACGACCGTAAGTTATAAATTTCATATTAAAAACAACTGTAGTATTGTTGTGTTAGTTTAGTTAAAGCTGGTCGTTATCGAGATGCTTAGAGATTGATGTTTAATGCTGAAAGCTAGCGCGATCTGTGATCTAACAGCTAATATGCTAATGGCTGTGCAATTATTTTTTCTTCAAGCACGTGTTTTATGATGTTAATACATATCGGTTGTTTATTTAGTTGTTTAAATGTGTAAGTGGATGTTTGTGAATGTGAAAATATCCATTATATTTTGTAAATCACTTTGTAATTTGTATATTTTGTGTTTCTTTCAGTTTTACAGTAAAGTAAAGTGTGCATCACATAAGCACAAAGAAGAACGTGTGATGGAGCTTTATTTCTGTTAGCTATCTGTCAGCGCTTGGTTCAGAACACTATTGCCAGGACAGAATAGTAAAAGGTCGACTGCACGGCGGGTGAAGACAAACAAACACAATTTCATCCAGCTTACAGTTAATACCACAATATCAAGATGGACGAGTCACAGCTTTGCAAGAAAGCAGAGGAAGCTGATCAAGGTCTAGAAACAAAATCACGGTCAAGCAGATCACATCGTTCAAGTAGATCTTCAGCTAGTGTAGCGGCAACCACGGCAAGAGCTAAAGCGGCATCATGCAAAGTAAAAGCCTCTTATGCAGAAAAGGAAGCCATCATGATGAGAGAAAGAGCTCAAATTGAAGAGCATCAACAGAAAACACTAGCTGAAACAATACGTAGAAAAGCAGAGGTTGAAGCTGATTTATATGTGTTACAACTGCGGAAAGAAGCTGTAGCAGCATCTACAGAGGCAGAAGTTTACGAAGCTGCAGGTTATGGAGAAGATGGAGCAAGTGTCGACCTAGAAAAAGAATTGTGCATCTCAAGCAGAGCTGAACGCACCAAAGAGTATGTGCAGAAACACTCACAGCTAGAAAATGCTCCTAATCTGGCTCCTAATTCACAACATGCAAGTCAGAATTCAAGTTATGTGACGCGGAGTTATGTTGCAGGCTCACTCAGTTCTCTCCCTGCAATGGTGAAGGAGGAATCGAATGCTGAAACAATTCTTATGAAGCAGGAACAGACAATTCAACACAACTTCCAGTGTTCTCCTTCAAATGTAAAAATTGAGCCATTTGATGGAGCTGATGAAGTAAGGTATCAAAACTATCCAGTACGAATGCAGTGTGAATCAGGCCCACCCTCTCAAGTCCCTGCTGGGTGCTTTACTCCAGCACCACCACAAGCGAACGACTTCACTACATATTTGTTAAAAAAAAAGATATGGTGAGTTCAGGCTTGTTCCAATTTGATGACTGTCTGGAAAATTACTGGGCGTGGAAAACATCTTTTCAAGCTGTAACCAGTGAACTCCGTATAACTAGAAGAGAGGAGATCGACCTTCTCGTCAAATGGCTTGGTCCTGATTCGTCTAAACATGCCAAACGAATTAAAGCTGTTCATGTCAATAACCCTGCCATAGGAGTACAAATGATATGGCGTCGCCTTGAAGACTGCTACGGATGTCCAGAAGTCATTGAGCAGGCAATGTTAAGGAGACTTGAGACTTTCCCTCACATCACAAACAAGAACACCTATCGTCTGAGGGACCTTGGTGACTTGTTGCTTGAACTGCAGTCTGCAAAGCAGAGTGGTCGTTTACCTGGACTCGCTTACCTCGATACAGCAAGGGGAGTTAACCCCATCATAGAAAAACTCCCATTCAGTCTTCAAGACAAATGGATTACACAAGGTTCCAGGTATAAGGAGGACCATAATGTGTATTTTCCTCCATTCAGCTTCTTTGTCGAATTTGTTTGTGGGCAAGCAAGAACTAGAAACGATCCTAGTTTTGCACTTGCTTCAACTGGCCGTTTGAACAACACAAAATTTGATGGAGCTGTCAGGTTGAATAACAGAACATCTGTCTTCGTCAAGAAAACTGAAATAATGGCTGAGCGACCAAATAAAGACAGAAATCCAGACAAGAATGTAGATCCAGATAAGGTTTGCACCATACACAATAAGCCTCATCCACTTCACAAGTGTTGCAAGTTTAGGAGCAAACACCTGGATGAACGAAAAGCTCATTTGAAGGAAAAGAACATCTGTTTTAGATGTTGTGCTTCCACTAAGCATGTTGCAAGAGACTGCAGAGCATCTATTAAGTGCAGAGAATGTGACGATAACCGATATATTGGAGCCATGCATCCGGGTCCTGCTCCATGGTCCATTGGAGCATCTGTATCAACAGCAGATCAGACAGATGATCAAACAGATGAAGACACTGCCGAGGTTAACAACAAGTGCACTGAGATTTGCGGAGATACTAGTAAGCCCAAGTGTTCGAAGATTTGTCTTGTAAAGGTTTATCCCTCTGATCGTCAGGAAAAAGCTAAACGTATGTATGCTGTACTGGATGAACAGAGTAATAGATCATTGGCAAAGTCACAGTTCTTTGATCTGTTCAACATTTGTTAGCAGTTCTTCCCCCTATACACTGAAGACGTGTTCAGGCGTTGTGTCCACGGCGGGGAGGAAAGTAAATGGATTTTCAATTGAGTCGCTTGATGGGAAAACGGTAGTTACTCTTCCTCCCTTGATAGAGTGCAACACCTTACCGGATGATAGATCTGAGATTCCTACGCCTGAGGTAGCTTTGCGTTTCCCTCACCTCACTGCGGTGTCAGATAAAATCCCACCTTTAGATCCTAGCGCTCCTATCCTTCTTCTTTTGGGAAGAGACATTCTTAGTGTACACAAAGTGCGTGAACAGCACAATGGACCCCAAAACACACCTTATGCACAATGCTTGGACTTAGGCTGGGTGATAGTGGGAGAAGTTTGCCTTGATGGGACTCATCGACAGTGTAGTGTGAACGCTTACAAGACCAACATACTTCCAAATGGACGAACTTTATTCTTCTCTCCATGCACAAAAGGCATCAACGTCGTAGAACGGGGTGAGTCACCTCTTTTGTCATATTTTTGATCTGTGCATTGATGGCGGCGCGAGTACATCGCGAGGCTCGGGCTCTCTCCAGATTCTGCAATGTTGCGGTATATTTCTTGCTCATTTCGGGTCTGTTCATGCAGAACAGTTGTGCCTTTACATCGTACACCCGATGTGAGCTTTTGGATATTGGTTTGCGAATTTCCGACAGTTTTATGGACAACCTTCGACTCCTTCCTGAGATCACCAGAACACCCGATGCTATGCACTCTACCCGTCCAGGCGGAAGTGCTCGCAGGCGGCGTCGAGATCGTAAACAAAGGCGGGGGAAGCGCGGAGGACTAAGAGCTAAGCTAAAGCTAACACCACACCGGCTCTCTTTACCCAGCATTTTCCTTGCCAATGTACGGTCGCTGGTGAACAAAATGGAGGAGATTCGACTCAGTATCACACACAGCAAGAGACTTTTGAACTGTAACGTCTTAATATTCACGGAAACATGGTTAAACAGCGGAATACCAGACAACGCTATTGAGCTAGCGGGACGCCACACACTCCGGGCGGATAGAACATTAGATGGCTCCGGTAAGACCAGAGGTGGTGGATTGTGCATTTACATTAACAAAGCTTGGTGCACAAACTCTGCTATTGTTGGGAGACATTGTTCAGCTAACCTTGAGTTTCTCATGGTTAAATGTAGACCGTTTTATCTACCGCGGGAGTTCACTTCCACCATTATAACTGCAGCCTATATTCCCCCGGATGCTGATGCTAAGCTTGCTATGAAAGAACTTCACACAGCCATCAGTAAACAACAGACTGTTCACCCAGAAGCTGCGTTTATTGTTGCTGGTGATTTTAATCATTCAAACTTAAAGTCAGTGCTACCGAAATTTCACCAGCATGTTTCCTGTCACACCAGAGGAAACAAAACTTTAGACCATGTTTACACAAACATGGCTGGAGCTTACGTTGCGACACCCCTCCCCCACCTGGGACAGTCAGATCACCTTTCTTTGTTCCTCACCCCCAAATATGCACCCCTCATCAACCGTGTGAAGCCATCAGTGAAGACCATCAAGGTGTGGCCTGAGGGGGCAGATCTCATACTCCAGGAAAGGTTTCTACACACAGACTGGAGTATGTTTGCTTCCCAAGCCACCAGTGGCTCTCACACAGACATTGACTGCTACACCTCCTTTGTACTGGATTATATCAACACCACCACTGACAGTGTTACAACCCAGAAGCAGATCACCACATACCCTAATCAGAAGCCATGGATGAACAGGGAAGTACGACTCCTGTTGAAGACACGCAATGCTGCCTTCAGATCAGGAGATGCACAAGCCTACAGCACATCCAGAGCAAACCTGAAGAGGGGCATCAAAGAGGCCAAGCACTGCTACAAGCTAAAGATAGAGGGACACTTTTCCAACTTTGACCCTCGACGCATGTGGCAGGGCATTCAGGCCATCAGTGACTACAAACCCACCCACTCCACCCCCGCAGCCACTGACATCAACTTCCTGAACGAGCTAAATTACTTTTATGCTCGCTTTGAAAGAGACAACAGAGAAACTGCCACCAAGGCCAAACCCTCTGCTGACCACCCGCCAATCACACTCTCCTCCACAGACGTCTGCAATGCACTGGGTCGAATCAGCCCGCACAAGGCTGCTGGACCAGACAACATCCCTGGACGAGTACTCAGGGCATGTGCAGAACAGCTCGCTGGGGTTTTTACAGACATTTTCAACTTGTCTCTTGCCCAAGAAACCATACCAACATGCTTTAAATGCACGTCCATTGTGCCAGTACCAAAACACTCTAGCCCGAGATGCCTTAACGACTACCGCCCTGTAGCACTCACACCCATCGTTATGAAGTGCTTTGAGCGGTTGGTCTTGGCACATCTAAAAGACTCTCTACCATCCACATTGGACTCACACCAGTTTGCCTACCGTAGCAATAGGAGCACAGAGGATGCAGTCTCCTTGGCACTGCACTCTGTGCTTACACATCTGGACAATAAGAACACGTATGCACGTATGCTGTTTGTTGACTTCAGCTCAGCATTCAACACTGTCATCCCAACCAAGTTAATAGCCAAACTTGGAGACCTGGGCATCAACACCTCAATGTGCAACTGGATATTGGACTTCCTGACCAACAGACCCCAGAATGTTCGATCAGGCTCCACCTACTCCACCTCCACCACACTCAATACTGGCGTACCACAGGGCTGTGTGCTAAGCCCATTTCTCTACTCCCTCTTCACCTCCGATTGCAAGCCTGTGTATGGATCTAATTCCATCATCAAGTTTGCGGACGACACTACGGTGATTGGACTCATCAGCAACAACGATGAGACCGCCTATAGGGAGGAGATCCAGCACCTGGCCACATGGTGCACTGAAAATAATCTGCTCCTCAACACCACCAAAACAAAAGAACTCATCGTGGACTTCAGGAAAGAGGCAAGAGGCACACACGACACCATCCACATCAATGGTACGGCTGTTGAGCGTGTCTCCAGTTTCAAGTTCCTGGGGATCCACATCTCGGCGGACATGTCCTGGACAACCAATACCTCCAGCCTGGTCAAGAAGGCTCACCAGCGTCTTTTCTTCCTGAGGACACTGAGGAAGAATCAGCTATCCTCGGCTATACTGGTGAACTTCTATCGCTGCGCAATAGAAAGCATCCTGACCAACTGTGTTACAGTATGGTATGGGAGCTGCTCTGCTGCAGAGCGCAAGGCACTACAGCGGGTGGTGAAAACCGCCCAGCGCATCACAGGGACTCCACTACCTGCCATCGACCACATCCAGAGGAAACGCTGTCTGCATCGAGCTCGCAGCATCCTTAAGGACTCCTCTCACCCAGCCCACAAACTGTTTTCTCTCCTGCCCTCTGGTAGGCGTTTCAGGTGCCTCCGGACCAGGACCAGCAGACTTAAGAACAGTTTTTTTCCCAGAACTGTCTCCATATTGAACTCTAACCCTCGTTGATCCCACTCCCCCTATATACTGATAACCCTCCTCTCCCCCTCACATCTGCCTTCACTTGTTATTTGCACTACTGGATGCTCATTTGCACTATCGACTGTTTATTACAGTAACCCTGTACATATATGCATCTTGCACTACTATACCTAACTGAAATATGCTCATTTGCACTATCGACTGTTACTACAGTAACACCTGTTCATATATGCATCTTGCACTACTACCTAACTAGAATATGCTCATTTGCACTATATCGTTCATTGCTATACTGCCTATCTTAGCTAACATATCATTATATACATCTATCTGTAAATTCTGCTTATAGTAATAGCCATCTGTATATATATTCAGTACATATCTACCCTGTAAATTCTGTTTATAGTAATATCCATCTGTATATATATTCAGTACATATCTACCCTGTAAATTCTGTTTATAGTAATATCCATCCGTATATTACATTCAGTATATATCTATCTATCTGTAAATTCTGTTTACAATAATAGCCATCTGTATATATATATTCAGTACATATCTATCTGTAAATTCTGTTCAGTATATATCTATCTGCAAACTGTTTATAGCAACATCCATCTGTATATTATATTCTATACATATCTATCTGTAAATTCTATTTATAGTAATAGCCATCTTTATATTTATTCAGTACATATTCATGTCCTGCACTTGCTGCTATTGCACTTCTGGTTAGACCCAAACTGCATTTCGTTGCCTCGTACCTGTACTTGTGTAATGACAATAAAGTTGAATCTAATCTAATCTAATCTAATCTAATATTTACCTGATCCACCATGTTCCCTCAAATGTTCAAAATCTAGTGAGAGCTATACAAAGTGCTTGAGGGAGAATGTGTTCTTCAGATCTCCAGAGGATGATAAAGTTGCTTTATCTGTGGAGGATAAAGTCTTTCTAGAAATAATGGATAAAGAGGTGTACGTTTACGAGGATAACCACTGGGTGGCACCACTTCCATTCCGCTCTCCAAGAATTCAACTCCCAAACAATAGAGAGCAAGCTATGCAGAGGCTGAACTCATTACATCGTACTCCCTTAAAGAAACCAAATATGAAAACACATTTCTTTGATTTCATGCAGAAAGTGATTGAAAATGAGCAAGCAGAACTCGCTCCACCCTTGCAATCCGGAGAAGAATGTTGGTATTTGCCAATTTTCGGAGTTTACCACCCCGACAAACCTGACAAAATTCGGGTGGTCTTTGATTCGAGTGCCCAGTGTGGAGGGATCTCCCTCAATGATGTTTTACTGAGCGGACCTGACCTCAACAATACTCTATTGGGTGTGCTGTTGCGTTTCCGTAGGGAGAAGATAGCGGTGATGGCAGACATACAACAAATGTTCTATTGTTTCAAAGTAAAAGAGCAGCATCGCAACTATCTTCGTTTCCTTTGGCATAAAGACAACTGTGCAGAAAAGGAAATCATTGATTACAGAATGACTGTACATGTCTTTGGCAACAGTCCTTCGCCAGCAGTCGCTATATACGCTCTAAGACGAGCAGCAGAGCTTGGGGAATCGGAGTGCGGAACGGACGCCAAGGATTTTGTACTCCGCAATTTCTATGTTGATGATGGCATCACATCTGTCCCTACTGAAAGAGAAGCTGTTGATCTCTTAAGGCGCACACAGACAATGTTGGCTTCAGTTATGGAAGCTTTCCCATCTAGTGAGAGAGCCAAAGATCTCAAAGACTTAGACTTCGATAAAGATCCGATACCCCTCCAACGCAGCCTTGGCATAAGTTGGAACCTCAAATCAGACTGCTTTACATTCAGAGTTTCTCAGGATCACAAACCCTTCACTTGCAGAGGCATCCTTTCTATGGTCAATAGTTTGTATGATCCTCTTGGGTTTGTCTGCCCAATCACCATGCAAGGCAAAGCTCTAGTGAGAGAACTTTCAACAACACAACAGGATTGGGACACCATTCTTCCATTAGACAAAAGAGACCAATGGAAAGCATGGACTTCGTCTCTAGCTGAGCTTGATCAACTGCAAATACCCAGAGCTTATGTCTCAACCTCAGTATTTGGAGCTCAGCACAGAGAGCTCTGCGTTTTCTCAGACGCTTCTACTATAGCTATTGCTGCAGTAGCGTACTTAAGAGTAATAGACTCAAATGGACAACCTCATGTGGGTTTTGTAATGGGAAGATCCAAGTTGGCCCCTTTTCCTGCTCACACTGTTCCGCGCCTGGAGCTATGTGCAGCGGTGCTTGCTGTTGAGTTGATGGAACTCGTAAAAAGAGAAATTGACACAGAGCTCCACAACATCCATTTCTATACTGACAGTTGTATAGTGCTCGGTTACATTCACAATGAGACACGAAGATTCTACATGTATGTGGCTAATAGGGTTGCGTGCATAAGAAAAAACACGGCACCTAGCCAATGGCATTACGTCTGTTCTGAACAGAACCCAGCAGATCATGCCACCAGGTTTGTGGCAGCAGCTTACTTACCCCTTACCAATTGGTTCTCAGGTCCAGGGTTCCTTAAGGAATGTGGTCCTATAGCATGTAGGGTAGAGGAGTCGTATGGACTTGTCAAAGCAGAAGAGGATGTTGAAATTCACCCTCAGGTGAACACACTGGCGACTAACATTACAGAGCAGTCACTAGGCGCGAGCAGATTCAAACGTTTCTGAAGCTGGAGATCTTTAGTGAGGGCTGTCAGAGGAATTTGAGAGTCTGACCAAGCATGGTAAAGTCTTGCAGCGTAGCACTCTCCAGAGACTTGACCCTTTTGTGGATGAAATAGGGCTGTTAAGAGTAGGGGGTCGCATTCACTTTGCTGATGTCTCAGATCCAGAGAAGCATCCCTTGATAATCCCGCCCAACCATCACGTGGTTGATCTCTTAATTCAGTATTACCACGATCAAGTGGCTCATCAAGGCCGTCATTTTACAGAGGGTGCAATACGCAGTGCTGGTTTGTGGATCGTCAGCGGCAAAAGACTCATCTCAAATGTTATCCACAAATGTATGTTATGCAAGAAGCTAAGAGGTAGAATGGAGAATCAAAAGATGTCTGCTTTGCCCTTGGACAGAGTTTCTGTAGATCCACCTTTTACACACACAGGTCTTGATGTTTTCGGTCCATTCACTGTGGTGACACGCAAGACAAGAGGGAACAGCACTGAGAACAAGCGATGGGCTGTCATATTTAGTTGCTTGAGCACAAGGGCAGTTCACTTGGAGGTCGTGGAGTCTCTGTCAGCATCAAGCTTCATTTGTGCTTTGCGACGCTTCTTGGCTGTCAGAGGACCCGTGAAGCATGAATTTTGTCGGAGCAGTTAAAGAACTCCAAAGTGACAGTACCGACTCTGAGTTGAAAGGTTTCTTGCAGAATCAAGGCTGCACTTGGACATTTAATGCTCGGAAAGAATGATCGGAATAACCAGACGTATTCTGGAGGCTCTCTTGATGAAAACTCCCACAAGACTCACGCATGAGGTCTTAACATTAATGGCGGAAGTCATGGCCATTATGAATTCCCGACCCTTAACCCCAAGTGCTCTCACCAGCGATGCTCTTAACTCAGAAGGCGAGTGTTGCTCCAGCTCCTCCAGGAAACTTTGAGTTAGGTCACCTGCACAAAAATCAATGGCGTCAAGTCCAGAGGTTGGCAGATTCATTCTGGAAGCGATGGAAGCAAGAGTACTTGTCTACCTTGCAACCCAGGAGGAAATGGACAGAGGAGAGAGAGAATGTTCAGGAAGGGGACGTAGTTCTGTTGAAAGATTGGGAAGTTAAGTGCAGTGAGTGGCCAATTGGTCTCATAACAAAGACTGTAGCCTCACCTGATGGGAAAATTCGTAAGGTTGTGGTGAAGACTGCTAAGCAGGGAAGTGTCAGAGAATACCTAAGACCTATATGTGACATAGTCTTACTTTTGTCAAGTAATCAGAATGCATAGTGGTATAACAGAAGTTATACAAGGCGGGGAGTGTTCCGTGCAGTGTTAGTTTCTCTTTGTAAGGGTACTTTGATTTGTTTACATAGTCCTTGTGTGACACCTAGTGGTGAAAAATGTAGAAGAAGTAGAAGAGACTCGTGTTTTGTGATCTGCGTTTTGGCTGCACGTCATTGTTTGCGGTCTAATCCTTGGAGTAGATACGACCGTAAGTTATAAATTTCATATTAAAAACAACTGTAGTATTGTTGTGTTAGTTTAGTTAAAGCTGGTCGTTATCGAGATGTTTAGAGATTGATGTTTAATGCTGAAAGCTAGCGCGATCTGTGATCTAACAGCTAATATGCTAATGGCTGTGCAATTATTTTTTCTTCAAGCACGTGTTTTATGATATTAATACATATCGGTTGTTTATTTAGTTGTTTAAATGTGTAAGTGGATGTTTGTGAATGTGAAAATATCCATTATATTTTGTAAATCACTTTGTAATTTGTATATTTTGTGTTTCTTTCAGTTTTACAGTAAAGTAAAGTGTGCATCACATAAGCACAAAGAAGAACGTGTGATGGAGCTTTATTTCTGTTAGCTATCTGTCAGCGCTTGGTTCAGAACACTATTGCCAGGACAGAATAGCTATGATTGGTGTGGAAAGTCGACGTCATTGGTACTGTCTTTACAGTGTACAATCGTTGAGCGTTAGGAAGCCCCCGGAGCTTAAGTTCACTTATGGTAATGGCCGTTTAGCTTCTGACACGCGCTGTAAGCGGTAGACCAATCACAATAGAGTGATAGATTGGCCTTCTGGCCAATCGGTGCAGAGTAGACTCGCGGAAAGGAGGGATTTAGAGAGACTGAATCATTGGACAAGTTGTTTGAGAATCAATGAACAATGTGGTGATGTGCAAATTGCAATGTATGTTATGAGAAAATGAAAGCGTTTTTTGACCTTAGATGCATGTAAACCTGTTGTAGGAGACCTCCAAAACAAATTTAGTAACCTTTAAAATAGAATAATAGGGGCACTTTAAAGGGCAACATTGGCTTGGCTTTGTTACGACACGTTGACGTGAGAGCATACACTGTTTTGTGAATGCGCTTTGGAGATTAATAAAGTGGTAAATTGTTTTTTTCGAAAGTCGTAGTTGCGTAGGCTGTCAATGGAGAGACAGAAAGCTCTCAGATTTAATTAAAAACGTTTGTGTTCTGAAGATGAACAAAAGTCTTAGGGGTTTGGAACTACATGAGGGTAAGTAAATTCTGTCAGAATTTTAATTTTTGATTGAACTGTCCCATTAACTAGTATTGAACTCGATACCAAAGTATATATTTCACTCATCACCAATGAAAGATAGATAGACAGATAGATCATGCTATACAGACACTATATACACAGTCAAAGTACACCATAAACTATAGATGCTTTGGGAGAATTGTGTCTATGGCATGAAATTCGGCCAGTAGTGTTGGTCATAGAGAAGCGACATATTGCAACATGCAAATTCAAGATGTTTTTCGAGGAAAAATAACTGACCTTCCTCCGGCAGATGGTGGGAGATCGCAGCACCATTTGGGTGGGACAAGGTCCCAGATGATTCTGCATGACAAAGATGCATATTTGACATGACATCATTGCCTTTAAATTCTGGGCCTGATTATATGCTTCAAGGGCCAATCATGCGAGCAATTTTTGATAAACAAAAGCGGTGAACTATGGCATATATCGTCTAGCATACAAAAATGACTTAATACTTTTGTTTTGTTCAAATCCCTAAACCAAAAGAAATCAACACTAATAATGTCATTTACTTTATAAAAAAATAAATATTTAAAAAAAAAAAAAAAAAAAAGGACAGCACCTATGGCAACCAATCCATTTTGTAAAGTATCTCTATTTTAACCACTTAAAGTTCCTGTCCCAATTTCTCGTTGTAATTTTAGGAATGGAAACATTAAAGTGATGCAAACAGATTAAATTTCTATATTTAGATGAACCAACCTGAGCTCATCAAGATCTTTTGTAGAGTCAGTGGAAAGTAAAAGGCTCATTCATTATCAAAAAGACTAATTCTGACCGAAGTCTTTACCATTGATGGGGTACAGACATCATAGACATTTACATAGTACACTTTTCAGAATGACATAAATGAAATTTTTATCTTCCTGTTGTGTCTGTTGTCAGATGCTGGTTCACTCAGGGAGACATTGTTAAATATTCAGCTGTGTTCATGTCTGGAGTACTAAAACTGCTTCTCTGATTCAATATAATATTTTGATTCCTAAATATGATTTGGGTCCCTCATTCAATTCAATGTTTTTTTTAAACATTGAATTGTTTAAAAAACAATTATTTTCCCAAATTTTATTTTACCTTATTTTACCTTCATCTAATGCTCATTTAAAGGTGCAGTAAGTGATTTCTGAGAACCGCTGTTGAAAATTTAAATCAACACCTAAACAGACTATTTTGTGAATCTTTTCTAGATGTCTGTTCTGTGTGTGTGCTGAAAAATAGGAGAGAAAAACAAAGAGGATCAGACTGATTTACAGAGTAACCCCAGAGTATAGTCTGGATGATGGGGAGGTGACACATTCCGACACTTCCAATTTCACTTATTGGTGTAGTAGACTCTTGAGACATGAGCATGTGGATTCCTTTATGTACGTCTTTATGAATGATTTACTGCACGCTGTTTGGCCGTACTACAGAAATATTAAGTGCTAACCATGGCAATTCAGTTAGGATCAATTGGCTAATGTATTTTTGAACTTAAGAGGAATTAAGTTAGATGAAATTACAGTACAAACAAACGCTTGATGACAGCATTTACAGGTTCTTCAGGCAGAACAGAGCTATGTAATATGTGCTCGTCATGTATTAGTAAGTCTGGGGAATGAGTTCTTAATTCGTGGCCATGATACATAGACCTATATCAAGCGAAGTCAGGTCAAATTTATTTGTATAGCGCTTTTCACAATACACATAGTTTCAAAGCAGCTTTACAGAAAGTCATATGTCTAATGCCTTAATGCTTTAATATTGAGCAGTTTTAGGTCTGGGCCATATGACGGTAGCCTATATGTTGCTGATATCCTATAAATAATCCACTGTTTGAGATTTAGCTATATTGTATTTATTAATTTATCCATCAGATAAATCAGTGCCACTTTTAGAAAGCGGGACTGCATGAAATTACTGCCATTTATTAGAGAACAATGGAGATATTTTTATAGGCCGTAGGCTGATAGTAGACTATATTTTCCACATGTCATGCATGCAGGGCTTCGTAATTTTACATTAGCACATCATTCATTCATCAGGATTGGTGGATATAAGCACAAACTCAGGATTTTACATAAATGCTGATAATTTACCCGAAAGTGTGTCTGATTTTATTTTAAAGCACAACTGCTGTGACAAATAAGACAATAATAGCCTACCAAATAACCTACAAGCCCTGGCCACCAGTGTGTGCTGGGGTTTGTGCGTGGATAATGGGAATAAAAACCTTACAATTCTGAAAAATTTAATCTTTGCATTTATTTTGAATGCTAATTATTTTTATTTTTTTACTAAAACTGCCATACTTATGTCGATCTAGTAAATATGATTATTTATGTGTTTTGTGGCTCATTTAAAAAGAACCTATGTAGGCTTGCGTCACCAAGCGCTCGTTTGTAAACAATAACTTCATCTATTCTGTGTTTTAAGTACAATAAAACAGTAGCTAAACTAAAATTGTCATCATTTACTCACCCTCAACTTGTTCCAAACATGTATGAATTTCTTGCTTCTGCTGAACACAAAAAAAGATATTTTGAAAAATGTCAGTAACCAAACAGTTGATGGACCCCATTGACTTTCATAGTATTTTTTCACCCTACTATGGAAGTCAATGGGGTCCATCAACTGTTTAGTTTCCCTTCCGCATATTCTTCAAAATATCATCTTTTGTGTTCAGCAGAAGAAAGAAATTTATACAAGTTTGGAACAACTTAAAGGGCATCTATTATGCAAAATCCACTTTTACATGGTGTTTGGACATAAATGTGTGTTGACAGTGTGTGAACAAAATCACTTTACAATGATAATCCACCCATTTAAAAAAAAAAAAATTATAAATCCCCATTAAACCAAAGCAGTGTCATTAGACATGCCATTTTGACTCTCAGGCCCCGCCCATGGCCGCTGACTGTTGTATGCTATCCGCCATTTTCTCTGTGCTCGAGCATCTGTAATATTGGAGGGACAACAATGTCTCGTAAGCAATCCCGGTGTTCTGTTGTTGGATGTAAGAGTAAACCTAAGAGTCAACATTCAACATTAGTTTTATTTTTGAAGGTAATGCCCCCCAAAATATACCTAAATTAGTTTATGTCTGCGCAAATCATTTCACTCCAGACTACTTTGTGAACGAGGGGCAATACAAGGCAGGTTTTGCTAAAAAGTTGTTCAAGGATAGATTAGTACCAACTGTTCGTGATCCAGTTTACAGTCTCCACAGCGTTACTGGTTACAGCCTGTAATGTAAGGGAGAGCGCGCACTTTATTACAGTTCATCAGATTTGTTTTACGGATATAAAGTTTACCAGTTTATTAAGCAGTTTTTTTTTTTTAAAAACGGTTGCTTCTTCTTTTGTGTGATGTACAATAAACTTCATAAAACTCATCAGTAAAGTTTTGGCCATCATTTGGACGGGGTCCTCTACAACAGGCTTGTACTAATAGTGGATAAAAGCAAGATGACAACATAAGTTAACTTTAATTAAACTAAACTATATCCATGCAGCATTTATTCTCTGGCTCTGCTGGCATCATTGTCCGATTCCGGTTCTAACTGAACACCACTACTGAGAGTTTCTGTTCTGACATTTTCATTCTGTGAGATGAGATTGTCCTGACGGAGCACAAGCTCTTGAAGCTCCGCCCTCTACTCTTTTAAAGACTTAGACTTTTTACAGTCTAAGTCTTTAAACATAGACTGTAAAAAAAGATTGACGAGGCCCCCTCACTATCTTCCGTTGTAGTAAAGTGAATCCGCCAATGTCCGGATATGGCGCTGACATCTTGCGCTGATTTGGCATCTGCGCAGTAGTGACCTCGGGACCTAAGTCTGCGCAGTAGAGAACAGGAAGTAGAGCCGCGATATCAAAACCCCACCCACACTCCCGCAGTATCTGTTAGTACAGTTTAATGCAGAACAACTCATTACGTCGTTGTGAAATAAAAATTATGGAAATCTCCTCCTGAAAATCCAGAAAAATGTCAGTTGGTGCCTCAGTGACTTTCGCTCAGAGAAGCTGTTAATCACAGCTGTCAATCATGACGTCACATTGCCGTTTTTAAAGCATCAAATAACTAACTAAAACCAAACTTATTTTAAAAAACAAACACTTAAACTTACATCAGCGTGATTGAAAACTATCTAAAATGACAGAAACCATCTTTGGAATTTTTTTTAATTTGAATTGTAATTTTATAGTTTGTCTCACGTCCCATTAGAATACATGGAGGGGGCGGGGTTTATGAGCTATACTGGGACCAACCACTTGAGGGCGATCGAGGCGCTTTGGCTTCACTTTTCAGGACGTGTGCAACACGCTTGGTCCCAAATGGCACACTTCATATGCACTTTCGGTCTTGTAGATTTGCAAAGGCTTTAGTGTTCTTTTAGTGATATATATATATATATATACACTCACCTAAAGGATTATTAGGAACACCTGTTCAATTTCTCATTAATGCAATTATCTAATCAACCAATCACATGGCAGTTGCTTCAATGCATTTAGGGGTGTGGTCCTGGTCAAGACAATCTCCTGAACTCCAAACTGAATGTCAGAATGGGAAAGAAAGGTGATTTAAGCAATTTTGAGCGTGGCATGGTTGTTGGTGCCAGACGGGCCGGTCTGAGTATTTCACAATCTGCTCAGTTACTGGGATTTTCACGCACAACCATTTCTAGAGTTTACAAAGAATGGTGTGAAAAGGGAAAAACATCCAGTATGCGGCAGTCCTGTGGGCGAAAATGCCTTGTTGATGCTAGAGGTCAGAGGAGAATGGGCCGACTGATTCAAGCTGATAGAAGAGCAACTTTGACTGAAATAACCACTCGTTACAACCGAGGTATGCAGCAAAGCATTTGTGAAGCCACAACACGCACAACCTTGAGGCGGATGGGCTACAACAGCAGAAGACCCCACCGGGTACCACTCATCTCCACTACAAATAGGAAAAAGAGGCTACAATTTGCACGAGCTCACCAAAATTGGACAGTTGAAGACTGGAAAAATGTTGCCTGGTCTGATGAGTCTCGATTTCTGTTGAGACATTCAGATGGTAGAGTCAGAATTTGGCGTAAACAGAATGAGAACATGGATCCATCATGCCTTGTTACCACTGTGCAGGCTGGTGGTGGTGGTGTAATGGTGTGGGGGATGTTTTCTTGGCACACTTTAGGCCCCTTAGTGCCAATTGGGCATTGATTAAATGCCACGGCCTACCTGAGCATTGTTTCTGACCATGTCCATCCCTTTATGACCACCATGTACCCATCCTCTGATGGCTACTTCCAGCAGGATAATGCACCATGTCACAAAGCTTGAATCATTTCAAATTGGTTTCTTGAACATGACAATGAGTTCACTGTACTAAAATGGCCCCCACAGTCACCAGATCTCAACCCAATAGAGCATCTTTGGGATGTGGTGGAACGGGAGCTTCGTGCCCTGGATGTGCATCCCACAAATCTCCATCAACTGCAAGATGCTATCCTATCAATATGGGCCAACATTTCTAAAGAATGCTTTCAGCACCTTGTTGAATCAATGCCACGTAGAATTAAGGCAGTTCTGAAGGCGAAAGGGGGTCAAACACAGTATTAGTATGGTGTTCCTAATAATCCTTTAGGTGAGTGTATATATATACACTCATCTAAAGGATTATTAGGAACACCTGTTCAATTTCTCATTAATGCAATTATCTAATCAACCAATCACATGGCAGTTGCTTCAATGCATTTAGGGGTGTGGTCCTGGTCAAGACAATCTCCTGAACACCAAACTGAATGTCAGAATGGGAAAGAAAGGTGATTTAAGCAATTTTGAGCGTGGCATGGTTGTTGGTGCCAGACGGGCAGGTCTGAGTATTTCACAATCTGCTCAGTTACTGGGATTTTCACGCACAACCATTTCTAGAGTTTACAAAGAATGGTGTGAAAAGGGAAAAACATCCAGTATGCGGCAGTCCTGTGGGCGAAAATGCCTTGTTGATGCTAGAGGTCAGAGGAGAATGGGCCGACTGATTCAAGCTGATAGAAGAGCAACTTTGACTGAAATAACCACTCGTTACAACCGAGGTATGCAGCAAAGCATTTGTGAAGCCACAACACGCACAACCTTGAGGCGGATGGGCTACAACAGCAGAAGACCCCACCGGGTACCACTCATCTCCACTACAAATAGAAAAAAGAGGCTACAATTTGCACGAGCTCACCAAAATTGGACAGTTGAAGACTGGAAAAATGTTGCCTGGTCTAATGAGTCTCGATTTCTGTTGAGACATTCAGATGGTAGAGTCAGAATTTGGCGTAAACAGAATGAGAACATGGATCCATCATGCCTTGTTACCACTGTGCAGGCTGGTGGTGGTGGTGTAATGGTGTGGGGGATGTTTTCTTGGCACACTTTAGGCCCCTTAGTGCCAATTGGGCATCGTTTAAATGCCACGGCCTACCTGAGCATTGTTTCTGACCATGTCCATCCCTTTATGACCACCATGTACCCATCCTCTGATGGCTACTTCCAGCAGGATAATGCACCATGTCACAAAGCTCGAATCATTTCAAATTGGTTTCTTGAACATGACAATGAGTTCACTGTACTAAAATGGCCCCCACAGTCACCAGATCTCAACCCAATAGAGCATCTTTGGGATGTGGTGGAACGGGAGCTTCGTGCCCTGGATGTGCATCCCACAAATCTCCAGCAACTGCAAGATGCTATCCTATCAATATGGGCCAACATTTCTAAAGAATGCATTCAGCACCTTGTTGAATCAATGCCACGTAGAATTAAGGCAGTTCTGAAGGCGAAAGGGGGTCAAACACAGTATTAGTATGGTGTTCCTAATAATCCTTTAGGTGAGTGTATATACAGTATAGTTAATAACATGAAAATAGTTATCAGCTTTTAGATTGTTGGTTCCAGCACTTTATACACTTCTTGTAAATTGCCATATCATCGCATAAACATAATTTTGCTGCCTTTGGGTTGTTACAGTTAGAGGTGCGAGTGATTTTGTAATGTGAATCATCGTCACAGGACAAACAAAGTGAGTCAGACCAAGATCTCAGAACCATAATTATCAGTTCTCTCTCTTCTTCATTTAACAAAGGAAAGAGATTGATAGCTCCGGCTTTGCGTTTTGGATTTACACCTAGTTGTTAATGTGGATTGTTTGAGTCAAAATACAAAAGGGTGTCATGCCGTATGGGTCTGGGTCATGATTCTTTCCTTTTGCTGATTGTAGGCTTTCAAGCTACATTGTGCCCAGGGTTGATACCAGAGCCCACAAAGCGAGGGGACATGTACATTTTTTTTGGAGGGTGTCGCATTCTGGGGTGGGGGGTGTCGGTTCCCCCCCGGGGAAGTTAAAATGTTTTATTCACTGTTCTGCAAAGAAAAAAAAAAGAACTTCAGTGGCAATAGTAGGCAATGATTTCTCTCATATTAAAAATAATATTACCAAGCATTCTTTTATTTTAATCAACAGAAAAATGAACATTTAGGAAAATAACTGCACCTGTTTCTGAATATTGGTTGATCTAAATAATGTAGACAAAAAACAAGCATGAAACTTGTAAATAAAATAATTTTATCTATACAATTTAATATATACACTCACCTAAAGGATTATTAGGAACACCTGTTAAATTTCTCATTAATGCAATTATCTAATCAACCAATCACATGGAAGTTGCTTCAATGCATTTAGGGGTGTGGTCCTGGTCAAGACAATCTCCTGAACTCCAAACTGAATGTCAGAATGGGAAGGAAAGGTGATTTAAGCAATTTTGAGCGTGGCATGGTTGTTGGTGCCAGACGGGCCGGTCTGAGTATTTCACAATCTGCTCAGTTACTGGGATTTTCACGCACAACCATTTCTAGAGTGTACAAAGAATGGTGTGAAAAGGGAAAAACATCCAGTATGCGGCAGTCCTGTGGGCGAAAATGCCTTGTTGATGCTAGAGGTCAGAGGAGAATTGGCCGACTGATTCAAGCTGATAGAAGAGCAACTTTGACTGAAATAACCACTCGTTACAACCGAGGTATGCAGCAAAGCATTTGTGAAGCCACAACACGCACAACCTTGAGGCGGATGGGCTACAACAGCAGAAGACCCCACCGGGTACCACTCATCTCCACTACAAATAGGAAAAAGAGGCTACAATTTGCACGAGCTCACCAAAATTGGACAGTTGAAGACTGGAAAAATGTTGCCTGGTCTGATGAGTCTCGATTTCTGTTCAGAATTTGGCGTAAACAGAATGAGAACATGGATCCATCATGCCTTGTTACCACTGTGCAGGCTGGTGGTGGTGGTGTAATGGTGTGGGGGATGTTTTCTTGGCACACTTTAGGCCCCTTAGTGCCAATTGGGCATCGTTTAAATGCCACGGCCTACCTGAGCATTGTTTCTGACCATGTCCATCCCTTTATGACCACCATGTACCCATCCTCTGATGGCTACTTCCAGCAGGATAATGCACCATGTCACAAAGCTCGAATCGTTTCAAATTGGTTTCTTGAACATGACAATGAGTTCACTGTACTAAAATGGCCCCCACAGTCATCAGATCTCAACCCAATAGAGCATCTTTGGGATGTGGTGGAACGGGAGCTTCGTGCCCTGGATGTGCATCCCACAAATCTCCATCAACTGCAAGATGCTATCCTATCAATATGGGCCAACATTTCTAAAGAATGCTTTCAGCACCTTGTTGAATCAATGCCACGTAGAATTAAGGCAGTTCTGAAGGCGAAAGGGGGTCAAACACAATATTAGTATGGTGTTCCTAATAATCCTTTAGGTGAGTGTATTTTTATATATAAGTGGGATGTTCATCAACTGAAGGCATGCCAACAAAGTTTCCAGTGTTATCAGCTCTGATAGCCTCCTGGAAGCGCTGTACTTTACCGCATGTGCTACAATTTATTTGTACCATTTTGTTTATTAGTTTATTTTTTATCTTTTTTAGAATTTGAAAGATAATAAATATATTGTTTGAAGAGTGAGATCTTTGTTTGTAGTCCTTGAAAACCAAAAAAGTAGTGCTTGAAAAGTCCTGTACAAACCCTGGTGATATATATTTTTTTATGGTTAAATCTGACAAGATGAATTAAGCCATTTTAATTAGCCGTTTTGTTTTGTAATAGAAATAAGATAGCAAAACGAGCCAGATACAAACCCATGCCAGGCTAGCAGACCACAGCTCCAATGGTCCAGCTTTCTAAAATGAAATAAACAGAGGTAAGAAGAACAGTGATTGGATATCTCTGCCTCTGAAGAAAGAAACAAAGAGCTGAGAGAGGAATGTTGTGTGTTGTTTGTGTCTACTCAAAGAAGATGTAGAATCTGACCTCTCGTAGGAGTCGGTGGTAGCGAATGGGAGATATTGATTCTTGGCCGGCATCACACGTGGTTTCCCTCTCTGTGTCCAGAGCTTTATCACGGCTCCCCGCTTTAGTCTATTTGAGCCGACGGCCTCTAGCACCAAACAACTTTCCAATGGAGGAAAACTTTTAGGCGATCGATAGGCTGCTCAGCTGTCCTCAGCGAGGGCACTGTTGTCAGCTGTGATTATGGTGTCAAAAAAACTGCTGAAACTCATTGGAATGTTTTATTAACCTCCTCTCCAGTGAGAACAAATCAATATGTTGACATATTGCCACATTATCAGAGAGTATTAACCATATCATATGGATGTTATTGTGGGTCAGACCTATGGAAGCCTGTTTCTGCCTCAGAGTTAAAAATAAAGGTAGTTGTGACTTAATTTCTTGTAATTGTGACTTTAGATCTCACAATGTGACTATAGCTCGTAATTGTGACTTAGTTTCTTGTATTTGTGACTTTATATCTCACAGTGTGACTATGGGCTCTATCATACACCCGGTGCAATGTGAAGCCAAGCGCGATGCAAGTGTTTTTTGCTAGTTTCAGCCCGATGCAGTTATCATTGTCATGTCCAGTGCCACCTTGTTTAAATAGCAAATTCACTCGCGCCCATCTGTTTGCCCATGGGCGTGCTGGTCTGAAAATGAGGTGTGTTCAGGCGCATTGTTGGCGCGTTGCTTTTTTGAGGCAACTGAAAACGACTGCGCCATTTTTTTTTTGTGTTAGTAATATGCACCTATAGGCACGTGCGTCTCTAATGTGACTATATCTAACAACTTTATATCTCAGAATCTGCCTTTATGGTGAACTAATTGTTTACTTGAAATGTTGTTCCAGGATCTACAAAAGCCCTGTTTCCACCGAAATTACTCGGAACAATTTGTCCCTGGAACTTTTTTCCCAGGAACTCTTTTTTTCCCCCCAGACCTGCTGCTGTCTGGGTTTCCATCGCGTTCTAAAGTACCGTGAAGATTAGTCCGGTGACGTAGGACTGCGTGCGACTTTCCAGAGCCCTCTGGATTTCGTCCTCTGCAAATAAACGTAATAAAGCCTGAACCTCACCGTCGGTCCATCGGTCGTATTTTTTTAACTCCATGGTGATTGATTAACAAACAACTCTTACTGCAAGCACCGCAACTGACTTTTAAGTTGAAATAAAATTCTGCGTGAACTCAACAATCAGCATGTTCAGCGCCCAAGTCCCACCCCGAAAGTTCCTGACCTTTGAAAAAGTACTACCTCGCAAGCAGGGCCATTTTGAGGGTGAAATTTTTACCCAGAACTTCACTTAGACCACGGTTCCTGCGGTCGAAACACACAGAGTACCACCCCAAAGTCCCTAGTTCCTGGGGAAAGTTCCTGCGGTGGAAACGTGGCTAAAGACGTTAATCCAGGAACAGCATTCAAATCAACCAATAAGATTTGAGGGACAAGTATACAGTTTATGTCAAGTTTAGGCTCACAACCAGGATTAGGTGCTTCTACATTAGTGTATAATTTCCCACTGATTTTAGGGATAAGTTAGGGGTAGGGTTAGGTTTAGGGGTAGGCATATTTTTCGCACAGCAATTTTGTTCCTGGTTTAGCTAAATATATTTGGCAAAATCATGGTGATCGTGACTTTATATCTCACAGTGTGACCAAATCTTGTCATTTTGACTTTATATCTTTATTTATATCTCACAATTGAGTACTTCCTGTAATAATTGTCACTTTGTATCTAAAAATGTTACCAAAAAATGTATCAGAGAATTATCTCTTTTTTTTTTTTTTTTTTTTTTTTTTTTAACTGTGAGAGACAAACAGGCCTTCATACAGACCTCTTTAGGCCATGTAGACTAAACCCGATTACACACTATCCCGATCACCATGTCCCGTCTCATCTCTGTGCCTGTTTGTTTATGTACGTGTCTTTTGAATTTATTGACTGGTTAATCAACAAGCATCTGTCATCACTTGGCTGAGAGATGACACAAAGCGGTGTCCTCTGGGATTGAGAGAAAGTGAGAGCGTGAGAAAGAGAGAGTGTTTTTAACAGCTGTCCGACTCTCTCTCACCCTCACGTCATGCCTTTGCCCACTGTGTCATCCGTCGCTCTGACAAATGAAGCGACCGCGTTTCTCGTGAGTCAAAGGTTTGTCCTCCTCCACAAAATTTCAGCTGTGACCTCAGACTCTCTCCTTGTAATATTGACTGAGTCATGAAGATGTATTCTCCGCAGATATGCCTCTTTTTCACATGCCGAGCAACAAGATAAGTGATCTGAGATCAGTTGAAACGCCTCCTGTGCATTCCTCAACACAATTTTCAGCACTTAATGTGCAGATTTTTCACATACCATCTTGGATGCTGCTGTTTTTTTCATTCACCCACACAAATTTCGTTTCTAAAGGGTTATATCAAGGTCACTTCTGCTGCCTCACTATAACTATGGGTTATTGTTACTCCTGTCTGCTGTATAATTTTCATCTTCACATTCCAAACAATCAGAATTTCAAGCTTCTCAATGACCAGAATACATTTAAAACACATCCAAATGCAAGCCTGTGATCTCTCCGAACAAAATGTTGATCTCGGTTTAACATCCATTGTGTAGTAAGCTTGTCAACCTTATCACTGTTGCCATTTCAGATATGCCATTTTTTAAGAATATTTTTTAATGTAGTTTCACACATTCTTACCTAAAAATCAAATAGTTTGCAAATGTTTTTTCTTTAATTTTTTTAAAATACAACCTTATTAACCTTATTTAGTTACATTACATTAATAAGTAATGCAATACTTTTTTGTGAGCGTAATTAGTACAGTAATATAATTACTCTGTTGAAGATGTAACTACTAGCTAGTGATTCATTACTTTTTGTAGAGTAACTTACCCAACACTGTTTACTACTTGCCATTGCTAGTCGTCTAGTTAGTGTTTATTGCTAGTACGTGTATAAAAAGAGAGCATTTTTAAGTCCGTTTTCATTAAATAACATTTAAGAGACTGTAAAATAATAAATATTATTAAAAATAAATAATATTTTCTAGAAGTATTTAACATTAGCAAATACAGTCCAAAAAGTCCAGTAAAATTACTCTACTGTTTCTTTGTGCTTCTAATGATCTTTTTTTTTTTTTTTATTCATTAAAAAAAAAAAAAAGTTTAATGCTGTCAATTTTAAACTAACAACAACAAAAAAATGTATTTTAGATTTTATTAGGTCTTTTAGTGTCTTAAGATTTAGCATGACTATATACACTCACCTAAAGGATTATTAGGAACACCTGTTCAATTTCTCATTGATGCAATTATCTAATCAACCAATCACATGGCAGTTGCTTCAATGCATTTAAGGGTGTGGTCCTGGTCAAGACAATCTCCTGAACTCCAAACTGAATGTCAGAATGGGAAAGAAAGGTGATTTAAGCAATTTTGAGCGTGGCATGGTTGTTGGTGCCAGACAGGCCGGTCTGAGTATTTCACAATCTGCTCAGTTACTGGGATTTTCACGCACAACCATTTCTAGAGTTTACAAAGAATGGTGTGAAAAGGGAAAAACATCCAGTATGCGGCAGTCCTGTGGGCAAAAATGCCTTGTTGATGCTAGAGGTCAGAGGAGAATGGGCCAACTGATTCAAGCTGATAGAAGAGCAACTTTGACTGAAATAACCACTCGTTACAACCGAGGTATGCAGCAAAGCATTTGTGAAGCCACAACACGCACAACCTTGAGGCGGTTGGGCTACAACAGCAGAAGACCCCACCGGGTACCACTCATCTCCACTACAAATAGGAAAAAGAGGCTACAATTTGCACGAGCTCACCAAAATTGGACAGTTGAAGACTGGAAAAATGTTGCCTGGTCTGATGAGTCTCGATTTCTGTTGAGACATTCAGATGGTAGAGTCAGAATTTGGCGTAAACAGAATGAGAACATGGATCCATCATGCCTTGTTACCACTGTGCAGGCTGCTGGTGGTGGTGTAATGGTGTGGGGGATGTTTTCTTGGCACACTTTAGGCCCCTTAGTGCCAATTGGGCATCGTTTAAATGCCACGGCCTACCTGAGCATTGTTTCTGACCATGTCCATCCCTTTATGACCACCATGTACTCATCCTCTGATAGCTACTTCCAGCAGGATAATGCACCATGTCACAAAGCTCGAATCGTTTCAAATTGGTTTCTTGAACATGACAATGAGTTCACTGTACTAAAATGGTCCCCACAGTCACCAGATCTCAACCCAATAGAGCATCTTTGGGATGTGGTGGAACGGGATCTTCGTGCCCTGGATGTGCATCCCACAAATCTCCATCAACTGCAAGATGCTATCCTATCAATATGGGCCAACATTTCTAAAGAATGCTTTCAGCACCTTGTTGAATCAATGCCACGTAGAATTAAGGCAGTTCTGAAGGCGAAAGGGGGTCAAACACAGTATTAGTATGGTGTTCCTAATAATCCTTTAGGTGAGTGTATACTGTCAAATCGTTTAATCACATCAAACTAAATATATATATATATAATAAAAAAATGTATATATAAAACGTATATATAAAGTTTGGAAACTTTACTATTTTCAATGTTTTTGAAAGAAGACTCTTCTGCTCATCAAGCCTGCATTTATTTGATCCAAAATACAGCAAAAACAGTATTATTGTGAAATATTTTTACAATTAAATATTTAACAATTATTTTAAAATAACTTTTTTTCTATTTGAATATATTTTAAACTGCAATTTATTTCTGTGATTCAAAGCGGAATATTCAGCATCATTACTCCAGCCTTCAGAAATCATTCTAATATGTCGATTTGCTGCTCAAGAAACATTTATTATTATTATCAATGTTGAAACTATAGCGAATAAACTGATGATGTGAGAAAATGTTGAAGGTATCTGAATAAATTTTGGTTTGACATATATATAATATATATATATATATATATATATATATATATATATATATATATATATATATATATATATATATATATATATATATATATATATATATATATATATATATATATATATATTAGTGCTATATATATTAGCGCTAATATATATGTACATAAACAATAAGGTATGTATATATAAACATATGTTTAATATAATGATTCATGTTTAGTTGAGCAATATAATTTTGTTTATGACAAAGTTAGATTACTTTAAACAATTTAATATAACTCCTTAACATGTGTTACTTTGTAGGCAAAATGTATAATTTACCAATTTTAGGGTAATGCTATTGTGAGACACTGATAAAACACATTAAGTCATTTTTAAATAGCCTATTCATTTCCAGTTAGATTTGGCCGGTCATTGTGCTCTCAGAGTGCGTGCTGCTACTTGCTTTCTTCACTCTTGACACTGATGTGTTCACAAGGTCAACAAGTTCACACGATGCCAACTAGCAGGAAGCATCTGGTGTGAACAAGCTGGCCTTTTTGGTGGTGTGTCCAAAAGCATCTGTATCACGCACACTTGCCCTCAACCATTGCAGTACCATTGTTTGTGGTCAGGGGGCGATATTAGACCTCACTTTCTGCCCAGCAAATGAGAATACAGGCTTCATTGTGATAGGCTCTCCTCTTGCAGAACCTTTTTTCCCTCTCTCTGTTGTCTCCTGACTGTCGACGACTCCGTCTCTTCCTCTCCTCCTCCTCCTGCGTTCCCTCTCTTCTCTGGATTAAATTAGCTGCAGAACGGGAGACTCCATCACTGCTGCATCCATTTATATATAAAGGACTAGTTAAAAAATGGGATTGAAAGCATAAAGGGGAATAGCAAAAAGGATTTTGGAAGGGGTGAGTAGATCCAAGCTAGTGACAGAGAAGCACATCATCTGGACCGCTGGAATTACGATTGGGATACAGTAGTTTTATGGGAAAGAGGGGGAGGAGAGAGCCATTATTATTATGGATGATGACAAGTGAGATATTTATTTAGGTACTTGTGAGATTTTTTTCCTTTTGTCATTTCCCTGGAATGGTGTGACGGTATTCCGGTGTGTCCTTTCAGCCGCAACAGCTGTGTAAGCTTGATTGTTGCATTATTTTTTTTTTCACTTGAGCATCGTTTTCCACTCACAATGTCATGCAGAGATTTGTTAATAGAAAATCTTGACAATAGTGATTCTTCTATGTATATTATGGGGATGTTAGAAAGGAAAACTGGTTTAGACATCTTCCATGAATGGATTTGGGAGTACCAGGTTTTTGCCTTTGTTAACCGGTGACAATGAGATGTAATGTATTCTGAACTTGTGAAATGGTGTGCAGGTTTATGCCAGATGCTTTTATTCTCAAAGGATCTTCTCGCACACATGTGTGCTGGATTTTTTAATTTCCAAGCGTGCATCCCAATGTATCCATGCTCAGCTGTGCCGAATGGTCAAGGTTATGATTGGAGCAAGAAAAAAAAAGGTAGATCTGCCTGGTTCTCTTGAGGCACAGTAGCGTGAGATGATTTGTCATTTTTCTGTCCTTTGTTCACCTCAGAGAAATGGTAGAAAGCTCAAGCTACAGTTTATTTTCAGCATTTACCTTGGTCTCTCAGTGCCTCTTGCTCAAGATGTTGTTTGGGTACCTTTGGATGACTAGCTTTGTGATAAACACAAGTCAGACAACACAGACTGTTGGATGCATCAGTAAAATGAATCTTTAGGGATTCATTTTGTGATACATTTATACATATTAAATGTCACTGAACCATTGAAGCCAACTACAAAAGTCAGCTGCATGAATGTGACAACTTCAGACTCAACAAATAGGACGTGCTAATGCTAAGTGGCACATGCTCTATATGGGATTTCATGAAGTGTCTAAAGGGCTTGAAAACAAACAAAATTTGTAAGGACCTAAGAGTGAACCTTGTGGAACTCCACTCATTCAAACATAACAGTTCACATTCAAACAAACATCTTTGTCTATTGTAGACATATTATATACATATATAATTTATTTATTGTTTGCTACCTAACCCTACCTTACCAACAGGACTGTACAGCCTCTCAGGCAAAAATATAAGGAGGGGGGAGCTACACACTTTAAATTATTATATTATTTTTAGGGGTATCTTAGCTTCTGCATTTACCAGTTAACTTACTTTTGTGTTTTTATTTACCTTTTACAGGAGGTGTTGTAGATAAAGATCTCCGCCATTATCTCAACCTACGGTTCCAGAAAGGTTCAGTGGACCACGAGCTTCAGCAAATCATACGTGACAACCTCTACCTCCGGACTGTGCCGTGTGAGTGACCTCTACATGTACATTTTGAGAGTTATTTTTTACTCTTGGCAAATAATCTGGGTTTCTTAGCATTGGTCTTTTTCATATCCATAAATATGGTGACGATCCTGATGAGGAACCTCATCAGAAGTGTCCGAACCAGGTGTGATGCAATAACAGTAAGTTATACGTGACAACCCATAAAAGCTGTCTTTGCCATCTGACCGCAACAGCTGACAAGCATTTTAATGATTTTTTTTGGTTTCTGTTTCTGAAGTGTTGCACAGTAGCTCCGCCCACTTTGAAATCTCACTGGTCCAAAATTCTGCACTTCATCACTTGCATTAAACATCAACTATCTAATATGCAGTTTTGTATTTAGTGTGGACAGAAAAATTGCTTGTCACATTGTACCTAGTTAGGACACAGGAAGTGTCCTTTTTGTATTTTAGTGTTTTTGGTAGTATTTTTCTTGTAAAACATTCTCCTGGTCGGATTATATGTATTAATGGAGCTTGCACTGCTTTTGTACTTTTGACTGATCTGGTTGCTTGTTTATTTCCTGATGGCTCTCCAAACCTGCCAAGAGATCTGTGAGCAAAGGTACTTGCAGCTAAAATGAGCCAACCTGAAATATTGGGGAAGTTGTTATTGTTGTGTGGGGGGTTATTGGAGAGACATGGAGACAACCCCTCCCTGATACCATTTCAATGTATGATGCAACCAGATAGAAAGAACCAATATGGCTTATTTTGGTTTAAAAGAACTTTGAACGTATTTTTCACTCAGTCAGATGTAATGAGAAAAATGTAATTTTGTGGAAAGCACCAGGCTTCAGTTTGAGGTAAATGACAGAAATGTTAGCAGTGTTTCGAAATCATATGTAACAAATTTGACTCCTACCTTAGTTTGTAAAAACCAACAGAAATGTGTTGACAGTAAGGCACTGATACGTCTGTGGATTAAATGTACAATGCTTACAAAGTGCGTTTTTGTCAATGAGCTGAACTTGTATTTAACCTAAATTATTTCTCTTAAGTCTCTCATTACTCTCATTTGGACTGGATTGATGCTGACAGTCCCAAATCTTGATAGATATCAAGATATTGTGACAGGCAAAGTTGTGATTTTTGCTGGCTAGCAGAGGCAAGCTAGGCAGCAT